>JAQQPU010017575.1:5345-17309 GCA_029168905.1 Artemia sp. Kazakhstan ARC1039
TTACCTTTATTACAAACAAGAGAAGACACTTTTCTTATATCTAAAATGTCTTTCATTTTAATTAGCCTTTAAAGATTTAAAACAATCCTTTTTCCACTGTGTAAGAAAATCTTCGTAAGCTGCCTTTCACACGATAACTGAACAACTCTCAACCAAAATTTAATCATTGAGAGTCTGTTACTCTTTAGTGACCTTAAATCGCCATTTAAAAACTATGAATGAGTCTTTCTATTCAGCCTGTATAATCTCTTAAAGCACCCTAATTGAATACACTAGCTTAACCGCTTTGAGTCTCCAAATCTCTGCTCCATCTATTTTCTTATCATATCGTTTGTTTTTTTTAGTATTTAGGTAAAAAAATCATTTGTATTTAAGTTCAACCAGTTCTGTTTTGAGAAACAGCAATATTGTTTGAAATCATGATTGGATGTCCTGTAGTGGCGCAGTGGGTTTGAGATCGGTAATAGGGATCGAACATTGCTGAAGCAACACAATGAGGGCTGGCGCAGGGACCTTTGCAGTCAAGAAGCATAGTTAATCCGAATACTTACTTACATCATAAGTGGAAATGTACAGTAACATAATTATAGGATAGAAAACAGCATAAAAGTCTCTTCAATTTTTCTTTCCATTTTTCTCTTCTTTTTTTCCATAAGAATAAAACATTTCAATTGACCGTTATAAATGACGTAAAATAAAACGTTACTGTCAAAATGATCGTTTCTGCCCATGAATAGCAAGGCCTTTCTAGAATTTATAGCACAAAGATAATAGGCTAATGCATTATATTTTCTTTGGACTTCACTTTCCAACAGCTAAATGAAAAAATATTATTCTGTAGTTTATGCAAAAATATATTTGTATTATCGGTGCGAATAAACTAAATTAAAATTATTTCTTAAATTTTTTAAATTCTGAAAAACTATTGCTATGCTCAAGACTTATTCTATTTGTGGCGTGGAAATGATTAAAATCGCAAACCTAAATTTAGTGGTTTCTTGGCTGGTGAAAGATTGTTGAGGATCTTGTAAATGTTTTATTTTCTATATGGCATTTAAGGGCTTATCTGCTGAGTTTTGTTGAGTTTTCAGTAGACCGCTAGTTTTTCATAATTCGACCAATTTTTGAGAAATGACATTTATTGGAACCAAAGTCACTTATGCTGGTTTTATTTTTAATTTGAACTTTAATTGTAAGGAAGGTATATTTTACATTTAATCACATGCATAAATATCCATGCATCAATATCAATGGATCAATATCCATTTTTTTTTTAGTTTTACTTATGTTTCACTTTTTTTTACATGTTTTTTTTACATAGTTTTAGATCTACTTTTTTAGTTTTACCTATTTTATTTAGAGAAATAGCCATATTATTTGACATCGTAAATGTACAGTTACATCATTGCAGGATAGGGAGCTTAACATCAGGACCAGTTGACTTAGTACTAAGCTGTGTAGATAACTTTGAAGCGCGAATGGCAATCAACACTGCTTGTAATGAATTGGGACAGACTTGGTTTGAATCTGGAGTTTCTGAAAATGCTGTGTCAGGCCATATTCAATATATATGCCCTGGAGAGACTGCCTGTTTTGCTGTAAGTCCTTAATTTATAAATTATTATATTAAAGATAAAAAATAATGTAAATTAACAGTATTATAATGAAAATAACTAACACTACTTCATCGTAATTCATTTGTTACCAATAATTTTGAAAAGAATAAAAATTAAAGAAGAACAATTAAACTCTAGAAAGGCACGAAATTATAAAATAGGGCTAAAACGTGAATAATAAAGTAAAAATGGAAAAGACAGAAAGGCAAAAGGCAAAAATCTGAAAAATTGTTAAAAATATAAAGATCCTCAAAAGACGCCAAAACCAGATAATGAAGCTAATTGTGAGTTTTTGAGCTAATTCAGAGTCAATCAAGATGATAGAAAATAACTAGCGGTGTTTCTGTTAATGATTTTGAGCCTAATGGTTGAAACGATCAAATATAAATACCTTCCAATAATTGGGTATTACAGCTTGACTATTGGGTTTTACTATTGGGTATGATTTCGAATTTAATGGTTTGAGACGTCGAATACAAGATAATTTTCGTTCGAATAATTGGGTATTATTGTTAACTATTGGGTATTATTTTGAACTTAATGGTTGAAACATTCGAATACAAAATTAATTTTCGTTCGAATAATTGGGTATTTAAAATCTTCGAATAATTGGGTATTATTGCTTTACTATTGGGTTTAATTACTGGGTATGATTTTGAACTTAACGGTTGAAACATTAAATATTTTTTTTTCGAATAATTGGATATTTAAAATGTTCGAATTATTGGGTGTTATTGCTTTACTATTGGGTATCATTTTGAATTTAATGATTGAAACATTCCAATACAAAAATAATTTCCGTTCGAATTATTGGGTATTTAAAATATTCGAATAAATGGGTATTATTGCTTTACTATTGGATATGATTTTGAACTTAATGGTTGAAACATTCGAATATATAAACAATTTTTTTTCGAATAATTGGATATTTAAAATGATTGAATAATTGGGTATTATTGATATATTATTGGGTTTTACAATTGGGTATGATTTTGAACTTAATTGTTGAAATGTTCGAATATATCTGTTGCTCAATATGAAAAAAAAAGCTTGACTTTTGGGTAAAGATTAGGAAAATAACTCAAATAAAAACTGGCTACGATACAAGTGAAGCTGATTTTGCTAGTTACGACATATTAAATAAAGTTTAGTTAAATCTTACACGCACATAATATTGCGTGTATAATATTGCGCACATAATCTTGCGTGTATAATATTGCGCACTTAATATTGCATAATATTGTGATTAAACTTAGGCTGACGTGCAGAGCAGTTTTTGGGTAGAGGCGTAATGTTTGGCAACAACCTGTTGATGATAGTAGATATGTAGATATCGATGGAATACTAGAGAGTAATTTTGAGAAAGCACAATGTGCTTCTGACACCTCAATCGTCATAAAAATTACTGTACAGTTCGTTACCACGAACTGTACCGTGACGATTGACTTGTCACAAACACAATGTGCTTCCTCAAAATTACTATCTACTTATTAGGTGAAACATGGGATTTGGCAGTAAAAACTGCGTTTATAATTTGTTTATTAATCCTCGCCCTATCATTTAACATATCGTCAGTCGGGTATCAAAAGGAGGTATCTCCATAATTGTAAATTTTCGGAAGAACAGAAAAAAAACACAACTTTTTTATTTCCCCTCTGATAACAGTAAAACAAAAACGGATCGGTATGTCAGGTCAATACATATTAATCCCTTTTTGTTCTACGGTTATCAGACGAGAAATAAAAAAGTCGTGAGGCTTTTTTTCTGCTCTTCTGACGATTTATAGTTATGGAGATACCTCCTTTTAATACCCGGCTGACCATATATTGAATATATCCTTGGGGAAATCCAAAAGAAAAAGTTTAAAACAGAAGCCATCAAACAGCTTACGGACAGAAAATGTTGTCAAACAAAACAAATTATTTTTGCCTGTTTTCTTTTAAGGTACAACATGGCAACGCTTAGACAGATGTAATACTGCCCTAGGAACAGCATAATTTTGAAGCAATCATAGGCAGCGTAATAGCGCTGCCTAAGTAAAGATTGGTGTTGGCACAATGTATTATTTTTTTTCCTTTAGACCTGGGCACTTCGTATCGAAGGAGTTGTCGTAGAAACTTCGAAAAGGGCTCATTCGATTGGAAATTGGAGTGGCTTATGCCCTTTTTAATAGTCGAAAGTGATTGGAAGGCAACTAACACCCCTTCCACGCCCACCATTTCCCCATACTCATCCAATCCAAATTTTGAGATAGCCGTTTTGTTCCACGCTGTTGCAAATTCTTGAAATTATACCTTTGAGCAGGACACTCCCTCCACAGTCTTCAGGGCAAGGGGTATAAGTTGTGCCCTGGGAGCATATAAGGTTTTTATTGGAATCTTTGTCGTAGATTTTTGAAAAGGGGCTCATTCGATTGTAAATTCAAAGGGCTAGTGCCCTTTTTTAATAGTCGAAAGTGATTTGAGGGCAACCAACCCTCCTCTAACGCCCACCTTTTCCCCAAACGTAAGTTATGCCCTAGGGGCAAATATGGTTTTAATTGAAGGGATCCTTGTAAAAACTTTAGAGAGAGCTTATTTGATTGGAAATTAAAAGTTGTAATTCACTTTTTTAGGGTCAAAAGAGATCGGAGGGCAATTAACCCCCCCCCCCTCACGCCCTTTTCACCCAATTGTATCAGATAAAAATTTTGAGATAACCATTTTGTTAAAAATAATTCAAAGGTCAGATAACAAAACTCCGATGTCGACACAACCCCCAGGGCCCGGGGGCAGACGTTGTAAGTTACGCCCTGGGGACATATAAGGTTCTATGGAAGAAATACTCGTGTAAATTTCAAAGAGGGCTCATTTAATTGGAAATTGAAAGTTCTAGTTCACTTTTAATAAGTCAAAAGTGATCAAATCGCAGATAGCCCCCCCCCTTTTTCCCCAAATGTATCAAGAATTTTGAGATAGAAATTTTGTTAAAAATAGTTTAAAGTTTAGATAACAAAGCTCCGGTGTCGACACAGCCCCCAGGGCTCGGGGGCAGGCGTTGTAAGTTATGCCCTGGGGCATATATGGTTGTTGTGGAAGGGATGCTCGTATAAAATTCATAGAGGGCTAATTTGATTGGAAATTGAAAGTTGTAAAACACTTTTTGAGATTCAAATGTGATCAGACGGCGGTAAGCCTCCCCCCACCCTCCTTTTCCCCAAATGTATCAGATAAAACTTTTGAGATAACCGTTTTGTTAAATGTAGTTCAAGGGTCAGATAACAAAATTTCAAGTGTCGACACAACCCCCCACAGCCTAGGGGCAGGCGTTGTAAGTTATGCCCCGGGGGTGTATATGCTTCTTATGGAAGGGATGTTTGCATAAACGTCAGAGAGGGCTCATTTGATTGGAATGTGAAATTTCTAGTTCACTTTTTAAGAGTCAAAAGAGATCCATACGGCAACTAGCCCCCCCCCCCCTTCCACGCCCTTTCCCCCCAAATACATCAAATAAAAATTTTAAAATAGCTATTTTGTTAAAAATAGTTAAAAGATTAGAAAACAAAACCTCAGCCACAGCCCCCCAGGGCTGTGGCTGCCAGCCCCCCAGGGCACGGGGGCAGGTATTGTAAGCTATGCCTTTGGGCATATGTGCTTCTTATGGACGATATGCTCGTTTATACTTTAGAAAGGGATAATTTGTGTGAAAGTTCACGTTCACTTTTTAAGAGTCAAAAGACATCGGAGCGCAACTAGCCCCCCGCCCCTCTACACCCTTTTTTCCCAAATGCATCAGGTAAAAATTTTGAGAATGCTATTATAAGTCAAAAATATTTAAAAGGTGAGATAGCAAAAACACTGATGTTGACACAAACCCACAGGAACCGGGGGAGTCGTTGTAAGTTATGCCCTGGGGGAATGTATGTCTCTTATGGAATGGATACTCGTATAAACTTCAGAGAGAGCTCATTTGATTGGAAATTGAAAGTTCTAGTACACTTTTTTTTTTAAACAAGAGATCCAACGGCCACTTGCGCCCTCCCCGTCCCCAAACCCTTTTTCCCCAAACCGATCCGATAAAAATTTTGAGATAACGATTTTTTAAAAATAGTTTAAATATATGATAACAAAAACTCTGGTGTCGACACAAACTCCCAGGGCCCGAGGGTAGGTGTTGTAAGTTATGCCCTGGAGGTATATATGGTTCTTATGGAAGGGATGCTCGTATAAACTTAGAGAAAGCTCGTTTGATTGAAAATTGAAAGTTCTAGATCACTTTTTAAGAGTCAAAGTGATCGGAGGGCAATTAGGCTTTTCCCCCCACGCCCTTTTCCCCCCAAATGCATCAAATCAAAATTTTGATATAGCCATTTCGTCAAAAATTATTCAAACTTCAGATATCGAAAACTTAGGTGTCGACACAACTCCCCAGGGCCTGGGGGTAGGTGTTTAGAGTTATGTCATGGGGGAAAAATATCGTTCTTATAGAAGGGATGCGCGCATAAACTTCAAAGAGGGCTCATTTGATTGAAAATTATAAATTCTAGTTCCCTTTTTCAGAGTCAAAAGAGATCGGAGGGCAACTGGTCCCTCCCCCTCCAGGCCTTTTTTCTCCAAACCCCCGATAAAAATTTTGAGATAACCATTTTTTTTTAAAATAGTTCAAACATCTGAAAAAAAAACTCCGGTGTCGACACAAACCCTCAGGTCCCCTGGGAAGGTGTTGTAAGTTATGCACTGGAGTCATATATGGTTCTTATGGAAGGGATGCTCGTATAAACTTCAGAGAGCACTTATTTGATTTGAAATTGAAAGTTCTAGATCACTTTTTAAGAGTCGAAAGTAATCGGAGGGCAGTTAGCCTTCTCCCCCCATGCCCTTTTCCCCCAAATGCATCAGATCAAAATTTTGATATAGCCATTTTGTCAAAAATTGTTAAAGGTTCAGATATCAAAAAATTCAGTGTCGACACAACCTCCCAGGGCCCGGGGTAGGCGTTTTAAGTTATGGCATAGGGAAAATGTTGTACTTATAGAAGGGATGCGCGTATAAACTTCAAAGATGGCTCATTTGTTTGGAAGTTAAAAGTTCTAGTTCACTTTTTCAGAGTCAAAAGAGATCAGAGGGCAACTAGTCCCTCCCCTCCACGTTTTTCCCCTCAAACTCATCCGATAAAAATTCTGAGATGGCCATTTTGTCTAAAATAGAGCAAACATTAGATATTAATACTCCTGGGTCGACACAAACCACCAGGGCCCGGGGACATGCGTTGTAAGTTATGCCCTGGGGGCATATGTGGTTCTTATAGAAGGGAGGCTCATATAAACTTCAGAGAGGGCTCATTTGAACTAAAATGGAGAGTTTTAGTTCACTTTTGTAGAGTCAAAAGAGATCGAAGGGCAATTAGCCCCCCCACGGTCTTTTACCCCAAACTGATCCGATAAAAATTTTGAGACAGTCATTTTGTTAAAAGTAGTTCAAACATCAGATAAAAAACTCCGAGGTTGGCACAAACCCCCAGAGCCCAGAGGCAAGTGCTTCAAGTTATGCCCGGGGATGTGTAAGGTTTTTATGCAAGGAAAGGTCATATAAACTTCAGAAGTGGCTCATTTGATTGGAAATTGAAATTTCTTGTTTCCTTTTTATGTTCTTGTTTCCATACTAATTGCAACAATGGCAACCACCTAGGAGTCGACGGGGAGTAGATCTGAGAAATACATTTATGAGTATGTATAAACATGATGTCCGATCTGCACATTCGTCACTGCGACGCCAGGTGGGAAGATTTCACCGAAGCTCAGGAGGAATGAAGTTTTAACAAAAAAAATTGAGAACATTACGGTTATTATTTATGAAGAAACTGAAGATAAGTCTAGGGGGAGTGGATAAAAAGTATTTTTACTTGATATACTGGATAATTGAAAGAACGAAGTTTAACTGTGGAAGTCCAGTCAGGAAAATTTGATTTTTGTCCATTTAAATGTTTGTACATTTTGTTTCTGAAATTAATAGTTTTTTTAGTTTTTTGAAAATCTCTTATTGTTCTAAAATTGTGCTCCGCCCCTTACTTTGACTAATTCAGACTTGTTTGTCTACTTAATTTAAATTTTGCATAACTTCTGAAAAAACCTCTTCCAAGTTATATTATAGCTAATGTTTGAACTTGGAAACATTTTTTCTCTGATTTTGTCTCTTTTAATTTCCTGTACTTATCCCGTGATTTTCCTTTTCTAATAAGCGATTGGATTTTTCATCTTTGTATTGACTTTTCGCCCCATTTTGACTGGAATAATATTTGGTTACTAGAAGTAGGCTATATTTCATTTGGCTATATAGCTACATTGTACCATGTTCGAGGTGTAACTACTTGATTTTTTCGTTTTTCAGTGTGCGCCACCTCTTGTAGTCGCTTCAAATATTGATGAGAAAACATTGAAGAAAGATGGTGTTTGTGCAGCAAGTCTTCCTACTACAATGGGCATCGTAGCTGGATTTCTTGTTCAAAATTCACTGAAGTATGTATTAGATTTACTGATTTGAATCATAATTAGCTAAAGATGATGTCTACGTCAATTTCAACCTTTCCTGAACAAGTCAACTTTTTCTCCACTTTTCAGCTTTTCTGAAGATGTCAAAGTACGTGTCAAGTACAGTACGTGTCCAGACTGTACGTCTCAAGTACAGTCTATCTCGTAAATATCATCAATAGTGGGCTACCCATGACCGAATATAACCAATTAGTTTTATGCTGCATGGATTTATGCAACTTGACTTGTAGATTTACCAAAAACAATGTTGACATGTATACAAAGGTTAACTTGTATAAGAAAGGTTTACATGTATTTTTGCATGTTCAGACAAGGTTGACATGTGCAGAAATCTGAGATTCGGTAAAGATTGACACGTACTTTGACATCTTCAGAAAAGCTGAAAAGTGGAAAAAAAGTTGACGTGTTCAGGAAAGGTTAAAATGGACGTTGATATCACCAGAAGATTACTTGTACAGAAAAAGTTTATATGTAAGATGACATGTACAAAAAAGCTGAGACAAGTAAACTAAAAGTAAATAATCTGAAAGATCGTGGTCGCAGTAAAAACAGCATCCTAGTAAAGAGCGATCACATATAAGTAAAGATCCAGTGCAGTCTGTCTCGTAAGTACCAAGAGTAATGGACAACAATAATACCCACGTAATTTATGCCGCGTGGGTTTAAGCAACTTTACACGTAGATTCAACAATAAATGGTTCACATGTGTAGCAAAGTTTGAAATCCTATTTTATTGGTCATTGTTCAACTTTGGTGGAAAAGATTAAAAATACAATAGGTCAAATCAATGAAAACTTGTAAATCCAATAAGTGAATAGCTTACTTAAGGTTAGAAACCGATTTGACTTTTCTTGTTTATATTGGGGTGATTTGGTGAAGCTACGAAAATGCAATGCATTCTATCATATCTTTTCCAGAAAATTTGCATGGACTTCGGAAAGAAGAGATTGATAAGATTAAAATTTCGTAACAAAATTCAAAGATTGGTAGACACAAAAGAGTAAAATATGTGCAAAAAAGGTTCACATTGGGATGTGCAGAAAAGGTTGATAGATTGAGAAAAGGGTTTAGCTGTGCTTTGATTTCTTAGAAAAGTTAATATGTTCTCATAAGGTTCTACGTCGGTATCTTTAGAAATTTACGAACGCCGAAGTTTGCATGTATGTTTGAATGTTCAGTAAGGTTTGGGATGTAGAAAACAAGCTGACACAAACAAACTGATCATAAATTATTTTGAAATTTATGGTTACTGCAATAGCTGCAACCTAGTAAAGAGTGATCCACGACCCGTAGTAACTGAAAATAAACAAATCCTTTTGGACAGTAAATGTCTAATGCAAAAGAATCCCCATTTAATCAGGGAGCCACTCTCCGAAAATGTGACTAGTAGGTGAACAGTGAGCAGCAGAAGGCTTGACAATGGAAATCGGGTAAGCAAGCATACGGGGATGGGGCAAGCTAGCATACAGGGAATTACTTGAGGCTGTGGGGTCCTCATTTCTGGGGAATAATATAGAAATTCTATGAAATTATCATAGAATTTTTTTTTTGAGACCTTGAGATAAGTCCTGGAGACTTTTTCCTCCCCATTTTATTTCGTGGTCTCCCATTGCCTTTCCTGTGCTCCTTAAGACAAATCCATCAAAATAATCCATATAAAGGGGGATAGAACACAACCCTTCTTAACTCCTGTTTAAGACAAAACCAGCTGCTAACCTCATTTCCTACCTTAACCGCAGCAGTGTTATTCTCGTACCTAGCACTAATCACTTCAACGTATTTGTCTGGTGTACCATACAAGTTAAAACCTTTACTAAAGCTCTTCTATCAACAGAATTGAATGCTTGCTCATTATTTATAAAATTGAGGACCAAAGGTGTTTGAAAACTCAGGCACTTTTCAATTATTAACCTACGAGTGAAAATTTGGTCGACACTTCTTCTACCTTTTCTAAAACCGCATTGTTCTTCTCTTAAAACTTTGTCTACGGCATCTCTCAGTCTAAAAAGCATCATATTACTAAGTAATTTACTACCTACAGAGGCCAGACTAATTTGTCGATAATTACCACACTCACTTTTATCACCTTTCTTATAGTGACTTAATTAAGGTTTTCCTAAAATCGTTAGGTACTTCCCCCTTTTCAAAAATCATATTCATAATCTTCAGTAACTTATTTCTAACCTCAGAGCCACCATATTTGAGAAACTCATTTACCACCCTATCAGCACCTTGAGCCTTATTATTTTTTAGTCCTTTTAGTACAGTCGCTAATTCCTCCTCACAAAACAAATCATCCTTCACATCCAAAGTATCACAAAGTTTTTCATTTTCCTCTATTTCTCTTCCTTCAACTTCCTTCAACTTTCTCTTTCCTTCAACTCTATCTCGGTTAAGCAAATTTTCAAAATGTTCCGCACATCTCTCTTTAGTTTTTCCTTATCGGTAATTGCGGCCCCATTCCTATCTTTAATTCGGCCAAGTCCAGATTGACTACTCCCTCTCAATTTGTTAACATGCCAGTACAATATTCTACTATTATGCCGTCTAGCTGCATCTTCCAGATCCTCGGCAATTTTATCCATGGCCTTCACTTCACACCTCCTTGGTTCATATTTTAATGCTTTCTCCAGTTTCTTTACATTCCTTTTGTTTTCACATGATCTATCACTAAGGTAATTCTTGTACAAGTCCTTTCTCCTTTCTATCAAACATAAACCTTTTCACTAATATCCTTAGCTGCAGTTCTAGCTTTCTTCCCTAAGACACCTTCCGCAACTTCACAAATTATTTTTTCTATAATTATTCCAACCAACTTCCACATTATCAAATTTTAAACTTTCAAGTTTAGTATTCAACTCTTCCTGGAAAGTTTCTCTCAAATTCTTATCCTGGAGTCTACCAACATCATAACTTCCCGGGAGGTAGTTACCCTTCCAATGTTTCAGCCTTAAATTAACCTTTGACACTACTAGATGGCGATCTTTACTTTTAACATTAATAACGGCACTCCTATATACCCTAGTATCTTGTATTGATCCTGCCAGTCTTCGGTTTACTATAACATAATCAATAAGGTTTGCTGTCTTACCATCACGTGAATACCATGTTAACTTATGAGGCATTTTATGATCAAACACCGTATTGGTTATAACTAGATTGCTATACTTACAAAATTGAGAAAAGTCTGTATCCATTTCTGTTTTCTTTTCCTACACCAAATTTACCTAGGCTAGGATACCATCTATCCCTATTTCTACCGATCTGGGCGTTAAATCTCCCAGTAAAATCATCATATTTCTACCTGGGACCCTGTCTATTTGCTCCTGTAACTGTAAGTAAAATTCATCTGAGTCACCTCCGTCAGTCGGTTCTACAGGGGCATATAATACTATAACTGATACCCAAAACTTTTTAGTCATTAAATGAGCAATTAGTTTTCTATTATTAATACCTTCCCAGCCAAAACAAGACTTAGCAGCTTCCTTATTCATCATGAGCCCTACTCCCTGTCTATGTACCCCATCCTTCCTGCCTGAGCAAACAAATTGTATATCACCTAATTTCATACTTCCTACCCCTGGGATATGAGTTTCTGAAACTTCTAATAAATCCAGTTCGAATTGTCTGAATTCGTCAGTCAAAATGTCGATACGATAGTCATTTTTTAACTTCGTAACATTCCAAGTTCCAATTTTCGTGTTCTTTAAATCATTGAAATTATTTTCGCCTCAGGAAAAGCAATAATCCCGGATGCCAGTTCAGGACGGGGATCACATATTTTCTCAAGTCTACACCGAATTGATTAAGCCGGCTTAGAAC
>JAQQPU010017576.1:7555-18509 GCA_029168905.1 Artemia sp. Kazakhstan ARC1039
GAAAGCGTAATCACGTTAATGCAATACTAACTCTAAATGGAACAACTATTCCAGAAGATAATCATATTAATTACCTAGGTTTCATGCTTGACCAAAAACTTAACTTCCACCTCCACATTTCAAACACAATAAAAAAATGCTTTAAGAAAACAAGTATACTAAAAAGATTTCTTTCCACACCCTGGGAATACAAGGAGAAAACCTTACTCCAGTTTTATAAATCACATATAAGACCCCATATTGACTATGGGCTCATTGTCTATGGTGCATGTGCAAAGACCCAGATGCAAAAAATTGAAATAATACAAAATGATATAATACATCTCATAGTTGGTCTTAGGAAACCCACAAGCATCAAGGTTCTGCTCATGGAGAGTGGATTAACAACAATAAGGGAGAGACGTAGCTTTCTCTTGATAAAACATCTTACAAAAACTGAATCAAATAGCTCACACACCCTGCATAATTGGTTAAGAAATCCAGCCATGTATAGAGGCATTGCAGATGAGTATGCCAATATTCAGAAGAAGTTCCCCGTACCGGCAAAGTCTATTGCACCTACTTCCCCCCAATCCCCTCCATGGAATTGGTCAATTCCCATAATAAATACTGATTTCTCAAAGTGGACTAAAGATTTAACCCCCATTGCTTTTGACCAGAAAAAATCTGCTGAACTTAATACAATTACTTACAAAAACCCTTTCCAAATTTTTGTTGATGGGTCCAAACTGAATGAGAAGGTAGCAAGTGGTGCTTTCTTTCCTCACCTGAACATTGCAATGGGTGAGAGATTGTATAATTATGTATCTATAATGTCTGCAGAGTTAAATGCCATAATCATGGCATTAGAATGCCTTATGGAAAACCAACCTTTGATTGCCAACTCAAACAATATTATAGTTTATTATGACTCTTTGTCAAGCCTTGAGTTGCTGTCTTCAGCTCCTCAGTATAAGTTGGATACTGACACTTATCATTGTCTTAGTATTAGAGATAATCTCGCTTCAAGTGGCATAAGAATTTATCTTCAGTAGATTCCTAGCCACTCTGGTATAAGTGGTAATCATCAGGTTGATGAAATAGCAAAAAAATGCTATAAATATTGACCAGCCAAGTGGGAGACCAATCCCCATTAGAGATATTTACCAATGAAGACTACCAGATATTATGTTTAATGAGAATAATCCTATACTTTCCCCTTTCCCAATAAGGATTTTTCTAAAATTTATCATTGAATCCGTTCTGGAACAAATGGACTAAATTTTCTTGCATTCTCCTATCAGTTTCCTAATTCAAGTGGTTCAGTTCCCCTGTCCCCTCTTTGCAGGTATTGTAATATGAATAATGAAACAATTGACCCCTGCCTATTTGAATGTAATATACTGACGTCTGCACAGCATACCTTGCATTGTAAACTGTTAAAGTGCTTCAAACACCACAAAATCTCACTATCAGCCAAGAGCCTAGCCAACTATATCTGCACACAGAGCACAGAAATCGATATCTATCATCTTATATTTGAACTCCTTGAGTCAAAAGATCTACTGAAAGACATCTGATGATATCTAATAAATAAGAGGCAACCAAGCCAGTAGCTCTGCCCACAGAGTGAAGCAAAAGGGCTAAATAGTATCAACTGAAAAGCCCGCCTGTGTGAAATAGAAGAAGAAGAAGAAGAAATCGCGTTTCCTGAAGATTCTTTGAAACGCTCTGGTAGCCACAGCGTTTCAAGATATCTGAAATGCTCTTTGCCCAATGTTTACATATAGTATTGGTTATTGGGAATTATACAGACGTTTTCAGGCAGGATGTTTTCTAGTAGTGGGGGGGGGGGGGGTTGGGGTTTACATCAGAGGATCTTTTCATGGGGGAAGGGACATTGCTATGAAGGGGGCGCCAGATTTCCCAGCATTATTTAAAAAATTATCAGAAATTAACTTTACAAAAAAACAAGTTTTTCAACTGAAAGTAAGGAGCAACATCAAAACTTAAAATGAACAGAAATTATTATGTATATGATTGGATTTCCTTGCTCTTCAAGGTCAATACATTGCTCTTTATGCTAGAGTTTTTTTTTAGTACTTTCATAAGAGCTATTTATTCAAATTAATAAAAAAAAATTCCACAAAATAAGTCTTTCAAAGAAAAGTAAAATACTCCATTAAACCAAAATGAGCAAAAATAAAATCAAATAATCTACCAAGCTTGAAACTACCACAAATCAACATTGATAAATAAATGGAACCCAAAAAGAACAGAAATTACAATAAATAACCAAGCCAAACTCAAAACAATCAGAAATTAAAATGAGTAGGGCTCAAAAACCCGATGCCTTCTCAAGGCCAGAACATAATTTGCACTTTACTAAAAAAATATAAATGTTTTTACTTTCATAACTTTAATAAATCAAATAATATTAACATTTTGATTACTAAATACCAGTATGTGTATATTAAACTGACAATTCACATTCATTTGTGTTTTTTCAGTGAAGTGCAAATTATGTTCTGGCCTTGGGAAGGCATAGGGGTTTTGAGCCCTACTCATGTTAATTTCTGCTTGCTTTGAGTTTGACTTGGTTATTTAGTAGCCCCAAAAGTTTGAACATAACAGTTGTTCTTGGGATACTGCTGAGATGCCTTATTGGGAACTAGCATTAACACAGAGCATGTTCATTTAATCTTAAGACAACATTTAGTTTTTAAACATAATGGGCAAATGAGAGGGTGGGCATGGGAGGGGGACTAGTTGCCCTCCAATCACTTTTGACCATTAAAAAGGGCATTGGTCCTTTCTGTTTTCAATTGAATGAGCCCTTTTCAAAGTTCCTATGACAACTCCTTTGATATGAAGTGCCCTGGTCTAAACAAAAAAGATAAATAATAATAATACATTGTTTAAGAGTTAATAAATAAAAACTAAAATGCAGAAAAATTGTCCAAGGTACACAAGTATCTGAAGGTTTAATACAAGTATCTGAAGGTTTAATTTTTTTAATTTTTGATATCCTTAGGCTACTTCTATTTGTTTTCAATACAAGTACCTGGAGGTTAAATGTAAAAGGAGCTGGTATGATCCTGTTCAGTAAACTAGTTGTATCCCATGTTGGTCTTCTGATTAAGATGTCAGAGTATGTGAATAAAGTACAGGTCAGAAAACTGGTTTGGCATGCTGTGTACATGTTCATTTTTGTGAGTTTAAGAAAAGTAGTTTCATACATTAGGAATGCTGCTTTTGGCATACTTTTCAAAGCATATGAAACATGCAATGACAGAGCTTTCAGGTGATGTATAAATCATATCTGAGTCAGTTGTTCTGTGCTGATTAAAGTCCATAATATTGTTCTGATAGTCAGCAAACTGGTTTGGTACTCTATGAAATGTTGTACCTTTTGGGACCACATTCAGAATTCAAAATGTAATTTTTCCAGAACCAATTATTAAACTATTAAAGAGCATAAGAAAACACGTCAAGTGCTAAATTCATCCAAATTCATCCTAAACCAAATTAGCCGGGCATCATCCTAGCTAAATTAAGTTATAAACTGCAAATTTACTGGCTAGGGTACTACTTTTATTTTATTTACATATTTTGTAATTACAGTCTATATTTAGATCCAGCCATTAAAATTACACTTCTAGATCCAAAGAATATCAAGCAAATAATATGGGCAAAAGGCTGGTAGATTTGGGGCAGTTTAAATCACTGACCTAGAAAAAGGTGAACATACCACTCAATACCTTTTTTTATGCTCCTTCCAAATATAATAATTGCTTTACTCGGAAGTTCAACTTTAAGCCTTTTACTGACTCTCAAAGATGATACCTTTTTCTCTTATATTAATAGCCAGGGGCCTTCCCATGTATCCACTGGAGGTTTAAACTGAGTTCCATAGTACTAGCATACCAGCTCTCTCATATATTAGATGACAGTTAGTCTGTAAAATAAACACATTGAACTCAAACTCCTATTAGGGACAGAAATATAAGAGAATTTTGCTCGCTTAAATTATTTATCGGGTTAGCGCATTTTTGGACTATTCTACTTCCAAGTATTAAATCTACTTATTTACTTACTTTCTACTTAATTTTGGAGGCTTAACTTTTCATGCCGGCCAAGTATTTTGATTTTGATTCCGCTGAATTGTAATCCTATAATGCCTTATGGTTCGTTTACACATTGCGGAAATCCGTCTGTTTCTGTTCGAACTATGGCTAAAATAAGGTTTTAAGGCAAAGATTTCAAATTATTGCAACAACATGACCTATATTCTTATGCTGGTTTCACATTAGATAAAATGGTCTTTCACACTTGCTCTCTTAAGATCCGTAACCTCCATAAGCTCCGTAGAGTGACCTACTTAAGCTCTGTAACGTAAGCTAATTACAAAGTTGAAAAAATGTCAACTTAACATCCGTAACGTAATTGACTTTGAAGAAAAGTGATAATGGATGAGTTAGATTATATGATTATTGACTTTGTTAAGGCAAGGCCTTTTTTATTCAACCCAAAGGACAAAAACAAAACCATGAAGACAAATGCTTGGGAGTCATTTTCCAAGTATTCAAGGAAAGAAAAAGGCAGAGTGGATTTAGGTAAGCATGGCGGGTTAAAGTATGCCTTGGCCAGCAATTTTCTTCCCATTTGTGTGATTAATCGAAATTAAATATTATTAAAGGTGACCAAGACAATGTATTATGTATAAACTAGTCTAAAAAATAGGATGCAACATGGCCTTTTAGGCACACTTTCTTTGTTATTATTTCAGACAGTAGAAAGTGACTGAATTTTCTATAGCCAAGTGATTAAAACCCCTTGGAAGTAGCTCTACTGCTAAATTTGAAGAATAGCAGCTCTCCAAAAGGAGCTATACTACAGATCAAATAATGGGTAGAACCACAAGATAATTTATTAGGCTATTATGGCTAGGCTATATAGCCTAGCCTAGTTGTATGCTTCAATCAGGGGCAAGAGAGATGCTTTGTCAAGGTAACAACTGTAATGGTGATAAGGAGCATAAAACAAGAAATTAATGGTAAATATATACCAAATCATATTATTGAGTTAGGAATAAAGTGAATAGGCCTTCACCATTCAATGCCTTTTTTAATGCTGATTATGAATATAATAATCATTTCTATCAGAAATGAATTTTAGCCCCCCCCCTATATATGCCAATTCAGGGTATATATTTCTACATTAGGGGGTGGGGGTAAAGTTTAAACTTACCTCCCATTTACATCAGAACCAAAATTCCTCTCTCTGGACTTACTTTCTTTTATACTTCAAAGAGAGCACTTGATCCAGGTGAAGGAAACTTTCAGTAATCAGCTCAAACTTAAATGTCTGAAGTTTTCATTTTTCTTATGCACAGCCTATCTACTTAACCTTGACAAGTAATTCCCATGGAGCTCAAGCACTATAATAATAAAAAAGTTGCTAGTCCCTTCCTCCCCACTGAGGCCAGATATAGCCCAAGGCTATATGCAAGACTTCCATATTTTTTATAGTTAAATTAATTTTTTGCTTATATCTCATCTAGTCTGATCATAATACCAAATAAGGCTAATATGACAAATGCACTAAATCAGCTTAGTGTTTTGCCATCACAGGGCAAGGGGTGATTGCATTAACAATAATAGAAATAGTATATTTGGAATCAGCATTAAATGACACCTGACACAACAACTTGTCATGTTGTTGGGCAATTTCTAAACATGATATTCCAACAGCTCATATGGCTTAATTGAGGAGACACAGCTATGGTTTTTGACCTTAACTCATCTCCTCTAGGCCTCTAAATTTCCCATGAAGCTGAAAAACTAAAAGGGATGTTAAATTTGGTGTATATGCTACTTCCAATTCTGATTACAGTCTTGTCAAATCCTTTGGTCTGAATGCTCAGAAATGTATCATTTTCCTTTGCAATATTTTGACAAATCAATATTTACAAATAAATGTAAAAACAATATTTACTAGTGCTAAAAACAATATTTTACTTGATGATGTGTATAATAATAAATGCATGGGTGGTTTCTATAGCTGTAAAAATATGTCTGAATGTAAGTTTTGTTTTTTCTATTAAGCTCCTTTTCAAAGGCAATGATGTTCAGTGGCTATAAATTTTCTTTATTTTTGCTGTGCCTTCTGTTTTATTTTTACCAATATGGATTATGTGTTCCAAGAGGTGTCATGGACAAAAATCTTAGTACTAAGCTAGAAATGCTTTTCTCTCACAATGCTAGTCCATTAACTAAAAAACAAATTAAAGAGTTTGGATTTTGGGATGCAAAGCTTTTGTTCCTGATATTTGTAGATGTTGACTTGCAAAGGCGGTGGACTTCCATAAGGAAAAAAATTGGCAGGATGCAAAAAAAAATGACCCTACCAAGTGGCTCTTCAGCACCAACCTTGAAAAAACAAGATGTGAAGTTTTTAGATGCAATGGAGTTTTTGAAGGATTTTGTTGTGGAGAGAAATAGGAAAACTTTTGGTGTGTACATAAAATCTTCTGCTCCTCTTAGCTGTTGTATATAACAACATTATAATGAATTTGTACTTGCATGCTGTAACTCAGGATTTTTAAAGAATACAGAATAGCTGTACAATTTCAAAAAGTCATATGAGGCAAAGAACTTAAGAATCAAAATAGTCTAAATACACCAAAAAAGTAATATGATTCCAATTTGTTTATTGCACCATAATTTTGGAAGACTATGCAGCAAAGGGTTCAATTGCTACTGAACCACCATGCAACAGGACCACTGTGCAACTGAACCACCATGCAACAAGACCCTTTTCCAACTGAACCCTGTATATAAACCTCCTTAAATAAACCTCCATGTAACCCCTTGGTTAAGTTACAGGCAAAGATCAGCTGATATATGGTACATCTTTTTCATTAGACCATTTTCTTATTGGATTTCAGTGTAAAGCATAGTTAAGCGTAATTTTCTGAAATCAACAATCTGAGCTGTTAATAGATCAGACCCAAGTGAAAAGAAATAAAAAATTGTAGTAGAATTAAAGGTTAAATTTAATAATTGAAAGCCATACCAATTACTTTATATCATTCAAAAGCTAAAACATTCATTTTGCATCATATTAACAACATCTTCAATTTGAAACAGATGTTTCAATGAATTAAGAACTGTAAGATCTGCTAATGACATAAAATACAATAAACAATGATGTAAAAATGAAAACAAAATAAGCTAGATATATCTACCCCTGAAAGTGCCCTTGGGGTTTGTTTTTGGTGTAGGCGCTTGTTGGTTATTCTAAGGAGAAACTTAAAACTATTTGTAAAATGTTAGCTTACTGTGTATTGATTCAGGACATTCATTCTCCAATCATAGTGTTTTAAGATATTTATTTCTTCAAGACAATTATTTTATTAATACCTGACTATGAATCAAAACTGACTTGTTATGTATTTTTGTACAGTTGGAGGTGAGGAGGGCATTTGATATCAGTTAGACAACCATACTTAGCACTGTAAAAATATATGATGGAACTTCCTTGTATGGCTGTGATATTGCAGGGTGCTTTATCTCAACCTTCATATTAAATTGTATCTATGAAACAGTTATTCTTATAGGGGTTATTTACAGCAATGTGTTGCCCTTGCTTGTTGGGCTACTTGTATCATTGTGGACTGAAGTAAAATTTATGGATCTTTTAAACAATATTGAAAAAAAAACTTTAGAATATTAATTTGATGCTGTGTTGGGGTACAAGGGCACATGTGGTATTGAAGATGTGTTGTGTTTTTCTTAACAAGCTTTGGCCCTTAAAAGTGATACAAAATTTTCACAACCCTTTCCAAAGTTTTTATATGATGGAAAACATATGAAACATGACTGTTTCATATGAAAACAATGTATGTGGTGGAAAAATTCCATAGAAGGCTTAATGACTCTTTGCTAAGAAGATTTTTTTTGCGTTTAATACTACTAATTGTAACTAAGTGTAATTTCAGAATTAGCAAACATTATTACATAGGACTTATGTAAATCATTTGGGAAATTAATGTAATTTGATTTTGACACTTAAGTTGCAAAAGGCCTGGTAGCATAAATATTATATTGAATTTTAGGTTACAATAATAAGGCAAAATTCACCCCATATTTCAACTCATATAATTCTGAAAGTTTGTAATATCTAGAGTTACTTTTAGTTTAGCCTTGTAAATTAGATCTGCTGCTTAAATTTTGTCAAACATAAGTAAAAATTTCTAATTTTATAAATAAATAAACTGTCAAAGCAACACAATTTATTCAAAACAGCTTTTTTTTCCAAGAGAATCTAGTCAAAAAAGTTTTTTCATTTATTTGTGTTTTTAGGTAACTGTGTATCTTCTTTACCTGTTGTGGGGGTCAATGAGATAGATGTAACTAACTTGGAGACAAATTATACAGAGGAAATTTGTGCAGATGAATTTGTTGAAGAGGATCTGAGCAGAATTTTACATAGTGCCACTCCTTCTGCTGATGAATTAATTCTAACCCCTTCTGCTGATGAATTAATTCAAACTCCTGAGATTTCTGTTGGTGTGTTTTGTTTTCTATTTGATACTAATCATATTGAAATAAATATAAGAGGTATTCACATATGTAGATATACATTATAGATTTATTACCAGGCCAACCTGTATGGAAATATAAAATATTATAACTAAACACATTTATAAAAGATTAATTATGCACAAATATATGTAACAATATAGTTGCTAAAAATTCACACTCTTGGAAGAATTTAATCTCAGGCTTGTGTCTTTAAGAGTATAGTATAAAATATATTTTGTTTTGTTTAATATTATTTGTATTAAGCTGAACATGTTTCTAATTGCATTTGTGCATGTGTAATACCTGCAATGGTATATTTTTTTTATTGTTTTTTAAAGTGCTTGTAAAATGACTGAAGCTCTAAAAAAATTCTGATCTCCAAAGAATAAACTGAAGTTAATGTTCCATGTTTTCATCTAGCACAATTAGAATATTCCTGCTCCAATAAATATAATACTCTGAAAAGAGAATAAAATAGTAAAATTGAATGGGTTCAGAAAACATTACAACAAATTATCTATAGAGGTTCCCTCTTCCTTAACTCTTTTAATATTTTTGTTAGAAGACTTTGGCAAGGACTGGAGAAAAATGTTTTCCCTCTTTCCCCTAACACCCAATTTTGAGTTTACCCCTCCGCCAAAAAAATCAATTTCTTTATGTTTCACCTTTATACCTGTAGCCTATGTGTGGCCAAATGGGTAAAGTAACCTATTCATGTACTTAATTTCTTACTTCTCAAGAAACTTTCTGAGTTTAGGTAATTTCTGTAATCGGAAGTACTTCGTTTAACCTCCAGAGATTAAGAAAACATATATTCTCTTGCAGGGATCCCAAAATAAACTAATTCAGCTTTTTCAATATAATCTTGAGAAGATGTCACTCTTTGTAGATACTTTTCTAATTAGTTTTTGATTAATGGGTGGTGGATTAATACGTATAAATGACAATTCAATTCTACCATTGACAACAATATGATAATTTGAATTGATTAATTTGGAAAAAAATATGCTTTTTCAAAAAAGCCCTACTATATCAGCATTTTCCAAGTATAATTTGAGATTTTGTACTCTTATTTAGATTTTGACCAGATTTTATTAAGATTGTTGAGATGTGTTGACTCTTTCAGAAAGTCCTCATATATCGAGTACCCCTGTGAATCTCCGAAAATCTCCAGCTATTTCAAAGAAGAGAAGGGACAATGAAGAGAGATTTGAGGCATCAACAACTCAAGAGTCTATTGCTACCTATTTAAAGGAGAAGCTTGCAAGGAAGAGCACAAGGCCAGATATATTTGATAAAGATGAACTGTTTTTATTGTCACTCCAGCCCCATTTTGCTAGAGTTCCAAAAGAAAAAAAAGCAAGATGCCAGATTCGATTCAAAGATTACAAACAATATTAGAATTTACTGATGAATAATGAAATTGATTTTTAGCTGTTTATGATTGTTTTGCATTGTTTTTTATTTTTCTGACTTTTTAATACAATCTATAGTTCAAAACGGTTGCTTTAATCTTGAATGAATAGCTATTCCCGATGCAATGAAGGCAGGTTTGCTATTCCGTAATTTTTAATTCCTGTTTTTCAAAACTAAAAAAATAACCAGAAAAGGCTCTCTTAGCCATAAGACAAAGTCCCCTAAGGTCAACACTGGTTTGTACAGGCTTCTTTTATTTTCATAGTTGTGTCCTCAACTAGCATAAAGAAAAAAATATATCAGTAGCATTGGCTCTAACTTGATACATACAGTTAAAGAAACTCTATTAAAAAAAATTAACAAGCAAATTTCTGACAAACACTATGTAATTAATATTTAATCATCTAATGGGGGGTTTCTTTTAAAAATATGATTGTACTTATGTCTTCTGATGTTTCCTAATACGGAAATTCCAATTAATTAATAATTCAATGGGGAAATTTAGTCAAGCTCTTAGCTGATGGTTTGCGTGTGACTTGCCTGAATGGAGGCTGATCTTCTAGAGTGGGGGAGCTTAAACTAGGAGTACATATAGGGAGCTTATATTAACGGCCATACTGAGTCGAAATCAGACTGTAGTTTCAGTTTCCCTTAGGAGCGAGTGGAGCCACAAGGACTAACAAACTTGAGAAATATTAACACAGAGAGAATAAAATAAGAAAGTAATGCATTTATTGTTACTCACATAATTGTCGCAGAGCTTCGGTTATATCGACACACTTGCAATATAAGACACTAATACAAAATTGTCATCTGGAGCGATGCAACGCAAAAGTCAATGCACTGATAAAAAGTTTTCTCAAAAGTTTATCTTGAATAGACTCACATAAAATAAATCATAAGAAATTCCTGGGTTAGACTGGTGTAAAACTCCTCTAAGACTTCAATAAGACTGCCATAAGACTGACTCC
>JAQQPU010017577.1:7294-18508 GCA_029168905.1 Artemia sp. Kazakhstan ARC1039
ATATTGCACAAAGCTGCAAAGTCCAAAAATAATGTTTAAAAATAAGAATTTTTTATTTTTTTGCAAATTCCCTCCCCCAGGCTGTTATCATTTTTTTTTTGGTGTTGGTGATCTAACATCAGCCTGGTTTCTGAGGAAAACCCCACAGTGTTATGTTTGTAGGGACAGAAGCAGCGCATAGCCCTCTACTTCTTACTCCTCGATCTGGGCCAGATCATATTGACATCTCAGCTGTTATGCAAAGTAACAGTGAGAGTAAAACTGTTGGACAGCAATCGATTATCAGTTGACCTTTTTACCAACTCAGCTATGTTGACCTTTAATGAGAGTTGAAACTATCTGTTTGTGTTTCATTTGACAAATAAGATCATTAAAATTATTTTAGTTTTATAATTTTACCTTTGACTTCTGAATATTTAATTTTCTCTTATCTGTATTGCAACATTCTTAAGAAATTTGCTTGCTTCTGCACTTGAAGGTTCCAGGCTCCGGATCAGCACCTTAACCAGTTGTTCCATGGAGGCATGTCTAGAGTTATAAACTAATAGAATGCAAATATATAAATCCTTTTCGGTTTGAAAATTTTTTTAATAAAATCATCAACTAATAAATGGAGAAACTTTTAAGTGAAATAAAAATGGAAAATAAATACAATCGAGCTATCAAGAAAGCAAATTTAGACACTGGAATGAAATATTTGATTAAAGGGATGAAATATGTGAAAACTAGATATGGAAA
Source organism: Artemia sp. Kazakhstan ARC1039 (assembly GCA_029168905.1). Lineage (NCBI taxonomy): Eukaryota > Metazoa > Arthropoda > Branchiopoda > Anostraca > Artemiidae > Artemia > Artemia sp. Kazakhstan ARC1039. The sequence goes on from JAQQPU010017577.1 coordinate 8,033, forward strand.
TAAACTCGTTATCATTATTGATTTTAAAGGTGAAATGGTTGACCTATTTGCACCTAAAAGTTTTGATTCTAAAGCAACTGAACTTGAAAATAAATTGAAAAAATTAGATAATGGTATAATTTTAAAGGTTATTCAAAGAAAAAATAAAGATAGTATAAATTATTTAGATATTTATACTGAACTATCCACTAAATATTAACTATGTTAAATTATTACCTTTATATCAGTAGTATATTAATAAATTCTTATTTCAAAAAACCTTTTTTGATCTTAAAGCTCAAGATTCGAAATTATAAAAATTTTGGAAATTTTATTTAAAATGGCGTGAATTCAATTGAAAGGGGAGTAAAATGATGTGGCGATCTATGTGAGGCAGTTCCTTTATATTTCTAAACTACTTCCATATTATCAAAAAGCTGTGTGTGCAATATCTTGCAGATACACCTAATGCAGAAAGTTCTAATTGTAAGTGGTGCAATAGCCCTTACAACTTTTATGGTCTCAGGAGATGGAAGCAGGTAATAGCTCCAAGTAAGCAAGCAAGTAATAGCAAAGTAAAATTCCTGTGTTCTCCAATTTTTAGTAGTTTTTAGTTTGACTTGAATGTTTAATTTTATTTTTATTTCTTTTTAAGGTTTACTTATTAATCTATATTAGAAGCTATTCTTCTTATGCTTCATATGATCATTTAATTTAATTTCTGTTCGTTTTGGGTGTCATTTATTCTTTAATTGGGATTTCTGGTCTCTATACTTTTCTTTGAAAAACTTCTTTTTTAGGAATTTTTTTTTAAGTTAATTCAACTACAATATCTAATATGTTTATCTATATGAATTTTCTGTTGTTGACTTAAATTTTTAACATTTATATGCAACAGCAAACGAAACACAGCCCTACGGGAAGTAGAAACCTTGGCAACCTTGAATCATTTGAACATAGTTCGTTATTACACTTCATGGGAAGAAACCCACCCAGAGGGATTCTATTCGGATCACGATTTTAAGTGGTAAGATAGGGTACAAGTTAACATTTTATTACATATAAAGTGATGTGAATATTAATATAAGCAGAAAAACAAAATAACTGTATAGAAGAAAAGAACAATATCTTTTAAAGAATTAACTAGAGAAAACAAGTTTTTTAATTAAAAGTAAGGAGCGACAATAATACTTAAAACTAACAGAATTTATTTCGTATATGAAAGGGACTGTCCTCTCCTCAACACATTGATTTTTACGCTAAATTTGTTATTGTTTAAAAAAAATAAAGTTGTAAGAAAGAGTCAAACTTTAGCTTAAAACCGAGGCGTTGAGGAGGGGGAAAATCGTGTTTGATTTTATCCTGAGTAAACAGAATAAAATCAAAAGTTATTATCAAAGAAAAAAGTTATATTTTTAATCCTAATACAATTGAAGTAGCGTTCAAGTATTAAGAGATATATTCAAGAGCAATGAAACAGAATCCCCCAGCCCTTAAAATCATATTTTCAGTCCAGCCAATGTTGAATGCTAGACTTTTAATTATTGTCAAATTTGAAGATTCCAAGAGCAATATGTGAGAATACAATGCCATTTTGCAATTGTATAAAACTGTATGTTAATATTTCCTTTCAAATCGCATAGTTAAGTAAAGATAAAAGAAATATAAGAATGAATCTTTTGTTACATAAAGTTTATTAGACATGGCACGTTTTCAATAAAAGATTTTTTTATATGCAAACGGTCAAAAATGACTTTATAATTTGTCATAGAATTAGATAATAAGAAATTATACCTGTTTACATTGAGTGAAAAGAAATCTTACTAGAGCCAAATTGAAAAATGAGGGTAAAAGGGTCTTAGAGATAACGAAAATACAATTTATAATGGAGAAAGGAGATTCCAATAGTATTATGACAAGACATGTGATACCTGAGTATCAAGCTGGATTCCGTCTGAATAGATCCACTATAGATCAAATATATGTCATCAAACAAATCATGAAACGATATTTTGAATTTAGTCAAGAACTATACCTACTGTTCAACGACTTTAAGCAAGCGTTCGACCTAATCTGGCGAGATGGTCTCTGGAATATTTTGGTTTAGTATGCAATTCCCTTACATATTGTCGATATTATAAGAAGTATAGATGAGAAGGCAAGAAGAAAGGTGGAGACTAGTCAAGGACTTGCTGAGGAGTTTTGTACCTCTACAGGCGTTCTCTGAGGATGCCTCCTCTCACCCACTCATCTCTGCCTATTCCTAAATACTGTGCTGGCACTTGTCATTAATCACACGGGAGTAGACTTGGGAGGAATCCTTTTTTATATACTTGCATATGCAAATGACATTAATCGCCTGAATGGAACAATAGAGGAGCTTTTAGCCAGTGCAAATGCTAAAGACGAGCCAGCTTGTTCCTTTGGAATTAAGATAAACACCAGCATGACCAAGGTAATGAGAGTAACACGGTTTGCTGAAACTGGTCCTTCCCCACCCAAGTCACTGTTTGGGACGAGAAAATTGAATTGGTTGGCCATTTTATTTACTTAGACAGTGTACTAACACCCACAAACAACTCAAAAACTTCAAACGTAGCCTGGCAATTGCCTCCACATGCTTAAAGTCACTGCACTCTATTTGGAAAAACAAATACCTACCGTTAAAACTACAGATGCGGCTCTTCAGTGCCTTATTGATTCCAGTTACAATGTTTGGAGCAGAGACATGGACTTTAGAAGCTGATGACAAGCACCGACTGGTGGCATTTGAAACTAAATCCTTCCAGAAGTTCAGTAGTATCACTTACCTCGACCGAGCATCTAACAAAAATCTTCTCTCCTCCTTGAATTACCCTCAAGGCATCATGCAAACCATCAAACTAAAACATCATCGATGGTTAGGACAAGCTCAGTGTTTATGATATCCCTGTTTTCTCAGTTATCATTTCCCGAGATGGCATCAAAGTCTCCAAGGACTATAACAAAGTCTTTCTTTGGAATGGTGTTAACAAGGCTCTGAAGTTGAGAGTAAAAATCTTCAGACTCCTCATCCGACCGTGACGAATCCGGAGCATATACCTGCAAAAGAGATTGGTTGCTGAACTTGCTGTCTAGTTGGATCATCATTAACCTTTCCGAGATAGACATAACTGTTACTAGATATTTTCATTCTGTATTCAGCAGAAATAAGGCGACTCCTTGCCTGTGTATTCCCTCTTGCCTGCCAGAAAGTTGGAGGGTTACTACTTGTATTTTCCCCGGTTTTGCAAGTATCCGAAGGTTCTGATTCTAGTTTTGAGTCTTGTATACAAAACTGGCCTATCGTCTTTTTCAAACGGAATGATCAAATGTTGTCTAGATGTGTTTCCAACGCTGTTTGTTGTCAATACATCGGCTGTCCCTAATGTGGTAACTTGTCTGTCAGTTTCCCTGATCGTAGTAACTTGTTTGTCGGTTTCTCTGGACGTGGTAATTTGTGCATTCAGTTTCTTTGATGCGGTAGCCCTTGTTCGTAATCTCATTATATACCCAATCAAAATGTTTAAAAGAGAAAAAGTTTATTGGCTTACTATCAAAGCAACGGCAAGTCAATTTCTTTGTTTCTAGAAGGGACCGTTGACACCCTCATGTGTATCATTCACTCTTTCACAGTTGTCCTCCTGAAGAGGATCCTACCATGATGGTATCCTGCAGTAACGTTAACTTTAATTCATTGCTGGGGCAAGGTTTTCAGCTAACAGGACGTGTTCAAACGAGGTTGGGACCCGTTCATTCTGCACCAGAGAGGTGTTTTTCGTCCTCCACCTGTATTTTTGGCCCCTTGTGAGTGTGCCCCAGTTTCAGTTTTTGAAAACCTAGGATCTAGGTCCCCCTTGATCCACACCTCTTATCAATGAAGTTAATCTACATATCTGCAGGGGGCTTACCTATCCGCCACCTGGAGACGCGGAGATCGCAATGGGGGAGGCTCCTCAGTGCGTTTATTATAAACTCATTGTAGGTTCAGGGCTAAATTGATAACTAAACAACACCAACAGTCATCGTCACCGATAACTACAGAATCCCAAGCCTCCTAACACTCAACCACATTAAGCACAATAAGCAAGTCAGCATCAGATTTAGCTTGGATGGTTTTAAGACATTTGCATCGTAAAGAATCAGAAAATACATTGACGAGACAGGCTCTATTCTTTTTGCCCCAAATAAATTCTCTTTTTTGGTAGTTACTTTCATATCTAGGCTAAACAGTACTTCCCGTCCAGTAACACAGTTTCACTTAAGATGCACGCTTTTATCTTTTGTCGAAGCAGCAATGAAGAAGAAGAAGAAGGATTTATTGAAAAAAAACATATCAACCAAAAATTTTTGCTGCCTCCCCTAAAAAGCAAAGCTTGTCCGTGGGGGAGGTAGAGAAAACAAAATCCTTAAAACAAAGAACACTTGGCCACCGACACCACTGATACCATCACACTAAACAATAAATACAATATAGTATCATATATTATACATCCTCTGGGAACATCATATCAACAAAACCCCCACAATAAATAAATCAATTAATCAGTCAAAACTCATATTCAGCAAAATGCAGTTCCTTAATGATTTTTCTAAAAACATTGGGGTCTCCAATAGTCTTAATATCACTATTCAAACTATTCCATTTCCACGTACCTCTATAAAGAACAGAAAAACATGAACGGGAAGATATACCTCTAGGTACACAGAAGTCCGCGCTACCCCTTGTATCATGAGAATGAACAGTAGACCTAATGGACAATAAATCACCAAAACAACGAGGCTGAACATCCTGCTGCAGTCCAAAATAAACCACAATGCTTAGAATTCACGAAGGCCTGCAGCCGGCAAAATTTTTAAAGTTGGATAAATTTCTCGAACAGACATACGTGGAGATATACCGGTTAAAATTCTTACTGCATGATTTTGTAGAACTCTTATTGGTTTTAGGGTAGAAGAAAAAGTAGGGAGCCAAATACTTGATCAATAAAGTATATACGGGTGTATTAAAGAAAAATAAAGATGGCGAAGGACAGACTTGGGAAAACAATGTTGGAGTTTCTTCATTATACCGAGATTTCTTGCCAGAATTTTGCTAGTTAAAGTAACGTGTTCCTTAAAAGTTAGAGTTTCATCTATTACAATCCCAAGTTATTTAAAAGACGCAGTCCGTTTTATAACGCCATTGGGCATATCTAATTCCTTGATCCATGGGTAAAAGTTTGATGATCGCGAGAAAATAATAAAGTTAAACTTAGCCATGTTAATCCTTAATTTATTTACCCTCAGCCATGCTGTAATTCTATTAACTGATTCCTTCATAGAAATCTGCAGCAGCTCCGCTGTCTTAGCTGTGCTATTGGCTGTTGTGTCATCAGCAAAAAGTGAAACTGTTTCATTAGTCGGGTTTACCGTTAGTTCCTTTATTCTATAGCAAAAATTATTTAGACATTTTGGTAAATCATTAATAAATATCAAGAATAATATAGGACCGAGAACTGATCCTTGCGGAATCAAAGACAATAATGGTGTCTCGATATTTAATTGAAACGTATTTCCAGTAGTGTCTTAAGATCTCCGAGTTTTTTTATTTTTTCCCCAGAAAATACTTTGAAGCATAGACCCCCCCCCCCCTAAAAGACATAGGTGCAAGTCATATTAAGGTTGCCCACATTAGTATTAATTTCTGCAAGTCACCTGATAAATTTTGCCATCTATAGTTTAATTGGTTTTCAGAATATGCCAAAATCGTCAAAAAGCAATGCAAGATAGAATTCTGGCACGTTCGTGCCAAAGGACTATCACAAATTGATAATATTGGGGAAAAGCTTAGTCTGACTTGCACCTACGTCTTAGACGGGGGCGCTTTGCTTCACAGGATTTCCTTGACGAATAAGGAAACAAATTTGGAGATCTTAGACCAAAAGTGAAACTATATGTCAACCAAATATCCAGACGCTAATATTTTCATTGAAGGCTATGACATCACGGCTTTGGCAAAAGATATGACTCATCTTCAGCGAAACCGCGTAACTGGACGAGAAGTACTGTCTAGCCCAGAAATGAGACTGACCACCAAAATATAGGAATTTCTTTCGTGCAAAAAGAATAAAGCCTGTTTCGTCAATGTACTTTCTGCTTATTTACGAGGCAAACATCTGAGAACATTCCAAGCTAAACATGTTGGTGACTTGCTCATTGCACATACAGCAGTTGGGTTTTCGAAGACTTGGGATACTGTAGTTATTGGTGACGATGACGAATTGTATGTGTTTTTACTTTATTATTGTACTGCTGACCACCAAAAAGTCTACCTGCACAGTGAATCTAGGGCTGCCACTTCAGTACAACTTGGGATATTGAAGCCATTGTTAAGAAGATTGGGGCTGAAACAGCAAACTACTACTTCGGGCTCACGCAATTCTTGGCTGCTATGCAACTACCCGTCTACATGAACTTGGCAAAGGGATTACGCTTAAACGACTGAGAGACGACAAACAGTTTGGAAAAATGCTTCAACATTTTCTAGAATTGATGCTTCAAAAGAAGAGACTAAAGCCGCGGGAGAGGCTGCACTTTCTATATTGCACGATGGAAAATATACTGACAATCTTGACAGTTAACGATACCAACTCTTTCAGCAGAAAGTAGCAACGTCCACTGCTTTCTTCTATTCCCAAGATCTACCTCTTACTTCAGTAGCAATAAAATTTCACTGTTTTCAAACCTGTCTTCAAGTCCAATATGGGATCAAACTTCAGAGCACTGCCTTTGATTCTGAAAATTGGGGAAGGAAACTCCAGAACAGCATGCTGTACCCTATACAAACGGATCTTCCGGTGGCACCAAAGAAGATTCTCACTGTCGTGAAGTGTGGTTGTAAGGGATCCTGTGATAGTGACCGGTGCACCTGTCATAGAAAGGGCATGGAATGCAACATTGCTTTCAAATCTTGCAAGTAAACTAGTTGCTCTAGTGCTCAGGTCCAAATCGAAGATGAAGAAGACATGTGATTAATCAAATAAATGTGATGAATCTCTAATCCGTTTGCTATGTTAAATTACTTGTAATTTTTGTTCAAATTAAAATCAATGATTTACCTAGTTGCAAGATGTTTGTTATTGGACTAAAATAATTTGGGGTGGTCACCTTTAGGATGGAGGATGGGGGAGAAAACTGACTTAGACACGATTCTTCTCTGTATTAGCAGCACAATTTTTCTGTATGGATTCAATTTCATGTAATGTTATTCTTAAACCTATATCTACGCTCGATTTATGGGCATAAGGAAGGAAGGACTGAATTTGAACGTTAGAAAAAAAAAATCATTTTCGTGATCTAAGCACCAAAATTATCTTTCACCGAGTCTTGTACGTGCAAACTAAGTTTTGATTAAAAGGTCATCATTTTCGAAGAAAAGACGAAAAACGTTCAATTTTCTCTCGTCCAGTTTTGGCGTTTTTATTTGTTGTGGAGAATTTTTTATTGATTCGAATGGTACCAAAATCAAAACTTTAGCAATTTGTTTGAGGTTAAAATCTAGATTGACTGTACTATATAAGACTGCACACATTTTATATCCGTAAATAATGTTATATGATTAATTAAATCATAGTATTTTTTTAATGACTTCATTTGTAGCATAAAAACAAGCGTTGTCCGGGGAGATCTGTCAGTTTATTTTGAAAAAGCAGGTAGTTCAATAAGTATAAGAATATACCTAGAGGAAGACCCAAAAAACTTAAATTTACAATTTGTTCATATGAAACAAAAAACTATTTTTGTTTAACTACCTGAACAATCAAATGTGACAAGTCTATGAAACCGACCCAAACAATTTAAGTTTGCAATGGGAGTAAATCAATTGTCTGGATTGAATGCATTGACAAATTCTCTGAAATAATAAAAATCCAAATCGAAGAAGAAAGAAAAATGTGGCTTAAAGACTAACAACAACAAGAATCGAAACGAACTAAAAACGAAAGGGAATAATTTTGCCTCTAGAAGGCATGCGGCAACGAGAATTAGAACATTTAAAAACGGATATGAAGAGCAATAATACTTGTGTTTAGAAAGCAGATGACAGCGAGAACTTGTAAAAAATGAGAGTGAAGAGTAAAGACACTTGCGGTTGGAAGAAATGCTACAGCAAGGATTGGAACGTGTCAAATATAATAATGAAGAAAAAAGACACTAACGGTTAGAAGACATGCAACAGTGAAAATCAGAATGAGTCAAAATTGAATGTGAAGAAGAAAGCCTTGTGAAATGCAACAGTAAGCATCAGAACTTGTGCAAAATGAGAGTAAAAAAGAAAGAATTACAAGGTCACAAAAACAACTTAGTTGCAGTCTTCTACGCCAACAGGGTGTGGCACAAAATCCAATACAAACCTACAAAGATGTTCTAAGCTACGAAAGTCTTAATTATAACCTTCTTAATGGTATATATTCATTGTGGAACCCTCCGTTTTGTCGAGGAAAAAGTAGCAAACAAAGGTAATTCATTTGAAATTGCTGCTTGCAAGGTCAAATAACATTGACACCTCCACAGTTTCCAAATGAAATTGTTTGCCCTTTTTTGATTATCGCTTGAGCTATAAAGAATTCAACAAACGAATTCAAAGTTCTAACTCAAGTTTTGTTCTAGCTTCACTCAATGCAAGTAATAATCGAACTAGTAATAGTTGAAATGTTTAGGTTGAAAAAAGCAGGACAAATTTATCAAAAAATCAATTTACGACAAACGTATTACTTGAACCACTTTCTATGACCAAGTGTGCTTTTTAGACCCCAATGAAGCTGTTCAAGAACACCACGCACATCCTTTAAATTATGAGATCTCTCATAACCTATTAGACCTCTTAGAATAAATGCTATGAGAGATTAAAATATTACGATACACCACCAACTATACCAAAGGTAGCGAGAAAATAAAAGGAGTGGACAAAGATGTATATTGACTTGCTGCCTCACTGGGACAACACCCACCAAAATTTTAGCTCATTCTTATTGTGCCAGATTGTGTTTATTGTAGACGGTTCAGTACTTCTACGTGTAATGAAATATGCATTGTGCTTACTCTTAATGCTTACCATAGTTTTCCTTCAAACGAAAGGGTTATAAAACAGCGAGGAAAACATCTTGATAATCTATAAAATACCGACCATTGTGTGAAACCCTTTGCCTAACTATTGATTTATTCACCTAGAACGACAGGATGAACTCTGGTAGTGCCATTTCAAACACCGTGCTCATGTCGTTCACATCTAACAGGGTTTGAATCAGTAAGTAAAATATTATATAACTTTTTAACCTGAACATGCCAAATTCCTTACTCGACAATATGTAATGCCTGATTTGCGACAGATTGGCTTATGCTATGCATTTTGCCGGAAAACTATCTCAACAATATCTTGTTCATACAGTTATTTGTGTTTAGCGTAATCACATCCAATGTTTAAAATTCAACCAAAAGACCATTATGGCCTCAAATTTAATAGGGGATACCTGACTTTTCAACGACATAGCTTTGAAACAAAATGCAATTGTTGCCGAAAAAGTAATACTATCATCATAATTCGTCAGATCAATACGCTATTTAACTGAACATTTTGAAGATGTCTTGGCTATTATTCATTGCTTTGAAAACCCATATTAATTGATAACTATGACTTGAAATTTTGATTGGCCCAAAATTAAAGAACCTTTAAATATTAAATCTGATTATAATAAGTTTATCACAGAAAGATGTAGATTCTTAATCCCTGTTGGGGGTTAAATCCAAATTTGGGATGTTTCACCAATAAAAACTAAAAAATCTCAGTGCCACTTTGGTTTTCAAATGCAATACAACACAGTAACATCTCTAGCGGATGAGGAAAAACCAAATTATTGGCCTTTTCATGACAGACGAAATGATCAAAGAAGAAATTTCACATGATTGCGCTTTTTATCGAAGAGACCCAAATAATCACAGTTATTTAACAATTGCTATGTCACCAAGTGTATTTCTTATATGATCAAAAAATTTCAGTGTAAAATCAATGTCAGATATGCTGGCAGTATATGTCAAACAACAAAAGTACGAAGAACAATAGGGAAATCTTTTTGCAAGACAGTGGAGATAATTTGAAAGAATATTTCGGCCCTATGTCCAAGGGCCGTCCTCAGCAAGACAAAAATATATGAAAGAAAAAAGACTCACAACAACATGCAACCAATAAAACCAAAAATTAAAAAATTTTCAAAGCAGTCCTAGCATCCTTACTTCAGTGAAGTTCAACCAGGCCTGATAAAAACTAAAATAAAACAAGGTGATTCAATAAGATGAGAGAAAATAATTTAAAAACACGTTCTTATTGCTAATCCAGCTTTTTTGGCCGCTAACCTCAAAGGTCTTTGTGACCGGTTCTGTGTTAATATCTATCGGTTTTTTAAAATAATTTGTAAGATCATTTTTAATTAAATTTGTGTATAG
>JAQQPU010017578.1:0-17300 GCA_029168905.1 Artemia sp. Kazakhstan ARC1039
TTTTAAAGTGTCAAAAATCCTAGACACCGAACCCACGACATATCGTCTGTGAGACACCAAAGATGATGAGATTCTCGGCGGTTTTTATGATTATGAACTACAAAAGGTTAGAAACAATAGTGAAATTTGTCAAATTTAAAATATATTAAAGAGCCTTAATCGCAAGGGCAAGAGACAGTTGCTTGTTCGTTGGCTAGGATACGACTCTGATTTTGATTCTTGCGTTGCAGTTGAAGACATTAACAATGCCCAATGATTTCTATGTGACATTCACGTCCAATGTCTCTGACCCTTTCTACAATGATTTGAATAAAACAAGTGATTTTTGGATGAAACTCTCGCCTACTATCAAATTCGATGGCGCGTATGAAGTGGCTCTTGTCGACTGTATTCTCAAAAATACCTATGATATCCTGACAAAAGATCGCAAATATGATATAAAAATTAGACCCTATGATTAATTTAATTTTTTCTTCACAATTTTTTTTCACTGTAGTCAAATGTATTTTCAGTACAAAGAACTTACCGAGGGCTAACACTGTACAGAGATCGATGAGGTTGTTGGTTATATATTTGCACTATTTTATCTAAATCATGAAAAAAAGCAGCAGTATTTTTCAGAGTATAATATCTCGTAATAAATAAACGAATTGTTCTTATCAATCGTTCAGCCAATGCAGCCTTTATCGGACTGTGCCTATGATAGAGCTTTGTATTATATTTCAATAGAACCTTTTGCACCTGTGGATTAACAAATTTGCTACCTCAATCAGTTATAATTTTTCTATAGTTACCTTGTTCAAGAATACTTTCTAAAGCCTCTGCAACTTCAACACCTCTTTTTGTTCGCAATGGAATGGCCCGTGAATAGCGACTAAAGACACTGATTGCCACTAGAATATATTTGTAGGGTGTATTGTGACGTCTTTGAATCCCATCTAGAGTTTAAAGATCTGTTTGCATTATATGCAGAGGGACAAAGGCTTTAGTTTGTCGATATTGTTTGCCACGAAGCCTGTGATTCCGATGTAGAGTGTAACTCGGTTCATTTTCTAGATACTCTTTTGCAATTTTTAAAGTGCTGCTGATGCTGCTGTTACCACCGACGTCAGAGGCAACTTTCGAAAGTGTTTTGGGGAACCTAGACTTCCCACTCCACCAATATTTTCATAAACATGTTTTAAAACTTCATCCGTTTTTAACGCAAACACGTAGTGTAATGCCCACTGCCCATTTGCACACTGGAGGGTGGTGCTTATGACAGTGAGTTGATAAAATACGTCTTCGCTTTTTACTAGCCGCCAGCGTCGTCGGTGTTATCAAATCATTACTTCTGCTGCTGCTAGGAGTGTTATTATTTTCCAAGATTGATTTAAAATCTTCTTCTTCTTTTTCTTTTTTAACTGGCGGTGTTAGAGGGCTGGCACCTCTACTGTATTCCCTTAATCTCTTTAGAATTTGCTTATTGCCAATAAGACTTTTGGGAAGTTTGATGTATTTAGAAAGCCGTATAGATTACTGTCAAATGATAAAAGTCTTTTACGATTTGGAACAATATCACAAATTAAATCGAGTAGATTATAACTTTTTCCCAGAACTATAATTCTTTTCCCACTGCTATCGACTTGAGCCTGATGATCATCACCACTTTACAACATGAGATGTGTTAATACTCTTTTACTCTGTTCCCGATAGGTGTGTGGCAGTAGGTTTCCAATGGATGTCACTATTGAATTCAATTCCTTCTCCTTTGATTGAGCTGTTGTTGCAGCAGAATCTGGAGGAGATATTTCCTGTTTTTTTGGGGGGGGGGATCAGTGACATTGACGGTGGGTCTCTCACGATACGGTCTATGTTTGTCCACACGACGAAGTGCATCTTGAAGTAAAACTAAATTTTCATCATCGGCAATATTTTCATCATTAATGAATTTGCTTATACTGTCTTCAAAATATTCGATTAGGGAAAGGACAAGTTCTATTGGAGTCAATTCGTAGGGTTCAGCCATCTAGAGAAAACTGTTTACAAGTCCTAAGATTATTGGCAGTAACATTGTAGAAAAGGCTACCGTCCGCTTGAATGAGACGTTTTCTTTTAAAATATTTTCCTTTTTTTTGCAATCCAAGGCACGTACAGTTGATCGATATTGCTTTGTCTGTTGTCTAACACCTTTTGGCAACTGCACATTGCCCTCAGTTAAATTTAGACAAAGTTTAGATATTAGATTAATAAATTCTTTGTCAACACCATGTTTGAGTATTGCCTTCCTGAGTGGTGGGTTTGAAGTGCTTAGAACGGAAAATAACAAGAGAACTTGAATCACGAACAAGACGGTAGATAATACAGACGGTGCAGTTTAAAGCAAGGGTCCTCAACCACTTGCTCTGATGAAACAGATTGTGTAGAACTAGGGTTATGGAAATGTGTTCATGATGAGAGTGAACAGTATACAGTTGTAGCATTCCCTGTGAGAACTGTTCAATGGATTCACCTAAATCATCAATAATCAGCCATGAGTTTGGCTCAATACTATTGAAACGTCAAGTCCCCGCATGAATTGTATTGGCATAGATTTAGCAGTGGCAATAGTTTATTTGGTCATAGGACTCTTGTCAAATACTATAGCATTAGTAAATTTTCCTTGGTTTTTCCAATAGCATTTTATTACAATTTTTAATTATTTTAGCTAAAAGTGTCATTTTGGAGTAAATTTGTAGGGTTTAGCCATCTAGAGAAAACTGTTTACAAGTCCTGTGATTATTGGCAGTAAGAGTGTAAAAAGCTACCGCCCGCTTGAAGGAGAAGTTTTCTTTAAAAATTTTTTCCTTTGTTTTAGCAAGCCAAGGTACGTACAGTGGAACGATGTTGCTTCGTCTGTTGTCAGACACCTTCTGGCAACTGTACATTGCCCTCAGTTAAATTTAAACAAAGTTCAGATATTAGATTAACAAATTCTTTGTCAACACCATGATTGAGTATGGCCTTACTGAGTTGTGGTTTCGAAGTGCTTAGAACGGAAAATAAGTGTCTATTTTCGTGTAGTTTCTTCAGTTTCATGATGGCAACTAATAGGCCTTTCTACTGATCACCGGCAGATATACAGTAATTTCGTTGTCAAAAATATCTTTGACTACACGCAAATCATAGGGTTTATTCTGATTAAGATCCTGCAAAATGTAGTCTACCCGTAGGGCTTATTTGTCGCATGACTATGCGCCGAAAGTAGAAATTTGGGGGCACCTGGATATATTTGCTTATTGAGAATTATTAGAGAACTTGAATCACGAACAACATGGTAGATAATATAGACGGTGCAGTTCAAAGCAAGGCTCCTCATACACTTGCTCTGATGAAACAGCTTATGTAGAACTAGGGTTATGGAAATTTGTTCTTGATGAGAGCGAAAAGTAAACAGTTGTAGCATTTCCTGTGAGAACTGTTCAATGGATTATGCTAAATCATCAATAATCAACCATGAGTTTGGCTCAATACTATTGAAAACGTCAAGTCCCCGTATGTATTGTACTGGAACAGATGTAGCAGCCGTAATAGCTTTTATTTGGTCATAGGACTCTTGCCAAATACTATAGCAAAAGTAAATTTTCTTTGGTTTTTCCAAAAACATTTTATTACATTGTTTAATTATTTTAGCTAAAAGTGTCGTTTTCACCGACATTGACAGACCACAGAGAAATGAACTGAATGGTGTTTAAAATTGATACATACTGCTGTTGACAGCAGTTGGACTACAACTTACTGTAAACCATACTTGGCTAATGAATAAATAATAATAATAATTTTCCCTTAGACCAGCATTTATCTAGTACGTTATTCAATAGCAACAAGAACAACAAAAACATTTTTTCTTTTATTAGTAACACTTTTTATACAACAAAAATAGCAAAACCACAATTTCATATTTTTCATTTATTGGCAACAATGACAACAAGAACAATGACAACATGTATTTTAAATACAATAACAGTAATAGTAAGAACAGCAATTGCAGCACAGTTGAACACATTTGTAGACTAAGAATAGGAAAATATAAAACACTATTAACAACATTTAAAAGATGAGAATACACCCCCCCCCCTTCCCCGGGGGTCGAAGGCCGGGCCGGGGCCCCCACCCCTCTGGGACCGGGAAGCAACCCGCTGCGGTGGAAAAAACAACTCTGTATACAATAGCAGTAAAAGTTAAATGATGATTTATATTCCATTAGCGAAAATAGAATGTAGATTATATGGGGAATTGCTCTCCCCCTCACCCACCAAGTACTACAAATTTTGTAAATTAAGTTAATTTATTCAGACCGAGTTGTTTTCGATAGTCCATACATTCAACTCGATCTGAAATACGGTAGTGTCCTTGGGGGAGTACCTGTACACCATCCTCGAGTACAAAGACCTTGTCGAATATGCAAGACATGGCATTTTTTTCCACTCTAACAGTATAATTTTTAAATTGTAATGAGCGAATTGCCATTACCTTTGCTCTTGGCAATAAACTACTCTGCACACAGTTTCTGTAGACACTCATGTTGAAATTATTTTTTAAAAAGTGTGTAGGCACCCCTTTGTACGCTTGTTTTAAATCCTTATCGTTTGTTTCCACACAGTATACTTTTGGACCGGGGAACACCCCATTGGATAGTAAATCGCTCCACGCCTCATATTTTAACATTAATAATTTGTTTTGGGCCCGACGTTTCACCAACTTGGGGTAGATACTCTCATTCCAATTCGTGTAATCCGTCCGTGAGCTGATGTGAGTGCAATTTTCCAAATCTTTCTATAAAATCTTGGTATTAACTTTTAACAATAAAGAATCTAAGTCTCCATAGTGCTCTTAAACCTCTCCCTCCCTTGATAATTGTACCTTACACACATTGTAAAAGAATGACAACATGAGTTTCATGGAAATTTCGAGTACTGTACTCCCTTCCGCAATATTCTTACTCAGAACGACATTTCTCTGTTTTCTGTGTATGAGAACCATATTCGGATCTATGACCGTCAATGTTGTGAAGTTAGGATCGGCAATGATACGAGCACACTCTCGGGGGCAGGTCACAGCGTCAAAACGAGATCTGTTTCGTACACTTTCACACATTTTTCAAAAGCTGAATTTAAAATAAGTTTATAAATTTCTTTTTTAACTTTACTTTTTGCCTGTGAGTGTTTACTGACAAAAGTGTCAATAAACGATTTCACGTAGGGTTTCTGATCGAATTGCAGGGATCTGTGTATCTTTGTAACCCTGAAACCATTGGTCACCATCCATCTCAATAGCAGATGGTGAACAACAATATTCTGTTTTGGGTCCAAATCTGCAATAAGTTTCTCTTCACTTAACCTTGCACCAGAGTTGTAATAATCATATGTATGTATGCCTTTACAAGTCAGTAAGTCATAAATTTCATTGTCGGTAAAGCGCTGTTTAAGCAGAGGGAAACTGTTAAAATTGTCACTTTTCTGCACTTGAATTTGTTGGCTATGAGCTTTGGGGAAAAAACTAAAAGAATCGAAAAAACAGATTTTATTCCGACACGTTTGTCCATTATCCACTGTTTGCCATTTGAATTCAAAAAGCAAGAACTTCTCAGCTGATATGGATATAATATTGTAGGTAAATGGTTTATTTACCCATGGGCTATCTGCAACCCCTCCCTGTGCATACGAGCCAAAGCTGGTAAAATAAATTTCAAATCGTAATTTGAATTGTGCAATAAGTTTCTGCTTGGAGGAGTTCCAATGCATGCCCATATCTTCGATCAAAGGTAAATTGTATGGACTCAAAGAGTCCTTGGTCACTGGCCTTTTTAAACACAGAAAAACAAAATCTTTGACAGATTCGTGGAGCTCGATTTTCATTTGACCGTCAATTGAAAAAAAACCATCCTTGGGGACCATTTTCCTCGACAGTGTGAATTTCGGGGAAATCTACGGCACAAGGATTTTCAAGCCATTTGTAATTTCCGCTCGGTAAACTATAGTGGGACATTGCCGAGGGGTAGATTGAGTTCATGTCCAGAAAAACAGCATTAGACTTTCCACCATCAACAGACTTCTGCCCACTTGGATCAGTTGTTAAGGTGCAATCCCCATGAAAACATATCCCCCCCTCATATATCTATCTACAAATAAGTGTTGATCCACATCAGAGATTAGACCCATTTCTTCCCTACCGATTTTTAGAATTAAATCTATCACGAGGTGTGGTGTTGAAAACCAATAGCCAATGTCTGGCCCATTTTTACAACCCACCATAGCCCATACCCTCTTGGCGAATTCATAGTCTTCGACAGTGCATTCACTATTGGTAAATGAATTATAGAATGATTCAATGGGGGGAGTTTCTCCTCACTTAACCTTGCACCAGAGTTGTAATAATCATATGTATGTATGCCTTTACAAGTCAGTAAGTCATAAATTTCATTGTCGGTAAAGCGCTGTTTAAGCAGCGGGAAACTGTTAAAATTGTCACTTTTCTGCACTTGAATTTGTTGGCTATAAGCTTTTGGGAAAAAACTAAAAGAATCGAAAAAACAGATTTTATTCCGACACGTTTGCCCATTATCCACTGTTTGCCATTTGAATTCAAAAAGCAAGAACTTCTCAGCTGATATGGATATAATATTGTAGGTAAATGTTTTATTTACCCATGGGCTATCTGCAACCCCTCCCTGTGCATACGTGCCAAAGCTGGTAAAATAAATTTCAAATCGTAATTTGAATTGTTAATGAAAACTGGAACAAAGAACTGTTGGCTCAAATTCACATTGCAAGATTGATGTGCTACGCCACGAAAGTTACTCCCTTCTAATGATATTTCTTGCCATAAATGATCATGGTCCCTCACTTTCCCCTCCCCTCTTAGTCTTTTTCCCCTAGTCCCTTTCCCCTTAGTCCCCTCTCCAAATTCCCCCTTACATACCCAAAATATTTCATATTTTTAATGGCCGGGCGATCCTCTGCTGATAGTATCATTGGGTAATGTGTGAGTCTCAAACGGGAGGTAGCCCCATTTGCTGTGATAATTAATTTAGTCAATGCTTTGATCATGAAATCTTTCTCGTCCAATGTCTCAACTATTTCTAAGAGATGCACAGTGTTACTACTGTCTCTTTGCACACTGTCTCTTTGCTTGATGTTTTTTTACGATATTGATATTTTGGGTCGTTCACATTTGTGAGCTTGGCCTCATAGTCTAAATTTATTTTATCATTTTGCATAAATTCTGGAAATTTCCAAATCGTAAAATTGCCCGGTCACCAGCAACTGTCTCCACCGATTGATAAACGTGTCTTTTGCAGTATTTCATGTGATTTTCTAGATTTAATTCAGTCCCAAATCTAGACAAACACATTGGGCAATAGTAGCGTACCGTTGATTTTGAATTAAAGTTATCAAGTATTTTGTAGGAGGTTGCATAGGTTTCATCAAGACATGGCCAATTGTAGACAGAGAAAAGCCAAGAAAGATAGTCCAAGTATTTAAGAGGAAAATGTTTAAATGGCTGGGGCAAGGGTATTAATTATTTGAATTAAAGTTATCAAGTAAATTTTGCAGTAGGTTGCATAGTTTGCATCAAGACATCGCCAATTGTAGACAGAGAAAAGCCAAGACAGATAGTCCAAGCATTTGAGAGGCAAATGTTTAAATGGCTGGGGCACGGGTAAATGGCAGACTTGTTTCTTCAGGTAAGGGAGAAGGTAGTGATGAATCCATTCTAACCTATAAAGAGAAAAGACACTTATTTTAAAAGTGTATAAATCACCCTATTTTTTTAAGTCGAACATTGGATTATTAGTAACCTATATTTTCCAATCATTTAAACATGTGCATTAAAATAAATACCGCTAAGTAGTAATATCTGTGTACGTATATTACCATTTGGTTAGTTCACTGCCTCCCCCTAAAACACTGTAATGTATCAAGAAAATTTCAATTTAATAGCCACTCGAATGAATTACTGATATATCATACTGACAATCTAAACTAAAAAAAAAACACACAGTTTATGAACGTATACGCAATTAAAACCACGCTAGGCAAAGTATTTCTCTCGGCGGTGTCTTGAATCATCTTGTAAAAACAGGTTTTTCAAAGCGTCTCTGCCGTTTGACTGTAGCATCTGTTGTTGGTCTTCTTTAGAGAGGCCCATATAAAAAAGTTGTATCCTTTTCTGCGTTACCGCTTGAAGAAAAATGATCTATTGCAGACTTAGACCAGGCCCATACCTCAACTACTGTTTTACTTTTGAGTGGTCAATATCCATTATAAAATAATTTTCCAAAAGTAAGTTTCCAGACAGCTTAAAAACACATTTAGGCTTGTATTTCTTTTTCAAAATTATCTCAGGAAATCCTCTGGAAAATCTTCTCTTCTCTGAAGACATTTAACATTTTTTTTCAAGTTCTTCAACAGTATTTGCCATAAAATAGAAGTGCGTATATTTCAAGGTTTTAAGGAATAAGAATCTTTGAATATAAGTACTTGAAAAGTACCTTTTCTGCATTAGAACGGAAACAGTTTTCTACTCTAAGACCTAATTTACAGAACTTTCAAATATGTTAAATAAAATGGCTATCTAAAAATTTTGATTGGATGTGTTTGGGGAAATGGTGGGCGTGAGAGGAGTGTTGGTCGCTCTCCACTCACTTTCAACTTTAAAAATGGCACTAGTCCTTTCAATTTCCCATCAAATGAGCCCTTTTGAAGTTTCTACGACAAAACTTTCAAGAAAACCCTTATATGCCCCCAGATAAAAACTTACAGCCCTTGCCCTGAGGGCTGTTGGGTTGTCATTGTGAAAGACCTAATTTCCAGAATTTTCGACTACGTTGAACAAAATGGCTATCTCAAAAATTTGATTGCATGTGTTTGGGGAAAAGCTGGGCGTGAGAGCGGGGCTGGTTGCCCTCCAATCACTGTTAAATATTAAAAAGGGCAATAGTCCTTTGAATTTCCGAGCTAATGAGCCTTTTTTGAAGTGTCTACGACAACACCTTCTATAAAAACTTTAAATTCCCTTAGGGCATAACTTACAACCCTTGTCCTGAAGGCTGTGGGGGAGTGTCTTCCTCAAAAACATAATTTCTATCTGGAACTCAACTACGCTGAACAAAATAGCTGTTTAAGAATTTTGATTGGATGCGTTTGGGGAAAAGGTGAGCGTGAGAAGGGTTTAGTTGCCGTCTATCACTTTCGACTATTAAAAAGGGCACTAGCCCTTTGAATTTCCAATTGAAAGAGCCCTTTTTCAGGTTTCTCCACGATAAAGATTTCAATAATAACCTTATATGCCCCAGGGCATAAATTATAACCCTTTCTCCGAAGAATGAGGGGCGAGTGTCCTACTCAAAGGTATAATTTCCTGAACATTAAATGGCGTGGAACAAATTGGCTATCTCAAAATTTTGACTGGATGTGTTTGGGGAAATTAAAAAAGGGCACTGGTCATTTCAATTTCCAGTCGAATAAACCCTTATTGAAGTTTCTACGACAACTCGTTCTATAAAAACCCTATCTGCCCCCAGGCATAACTTATAACTCTTCCCCTGAGGGCTGTGGGGAAGTATCCTCCGTAAAACCATAATTTCTACCTGGAAATCAACTACGCTGAACAAAACGGCTATGTAAAAATATTGATTGGATGTGTTTGGGGAAAAGGTGGGCGTGAGAAGGGGGTTAGTTGCCCTCAAATCATTTTCGACAATTAAAAAGGGCCCTAGACCTTTGAATTTCCAATCGAATGAGCCCTTTTTCAAGTTTCAACGACAAAGATTTCAATAAAAACCTTATATGCCCCCAGGGCACAACTTATAACCCTTGCCCTGAACAGGGAATAAATTATAACCCTTGCTCTGAAGACTGTGGGAGATTGTCCTGCTCAAAGGTATACTTTCCTGAACTTTAAACTACGTGGAACAAAATGACTATCTTAAAATTTTGATTGGATGTGTTTGGGGAAATGATGAGCGTGGAAGGAGTGCTAGTTGCCTTCTAATCACTTTTGATTACAATCACAATCACAATTTCTTTCTACGACAACGTGTTCTATAAAACCTTATATGCCCCAAAGGCATAACTTACAACTCTTGCCCTGAGGTCTGTGGGGGGGGGGGGGTTGCCATCCTCAAAGACCCAATTTCCAGAACTTAAAACTACGTTGAATGAAATGGCTATCTCAAAATATTGATTGCATGTATTTGGGGAAAATCTGGGCGTGAGAGCGTGGTTGGTTGCCCTCCAGTCACTGTTGACTATTAAAAAGGGCAATAGTCCTTTGAGTTTCCAAGCTAAGGAGCCTTAATTGAAGTTTCTACGACAACACCTTCTATAAAAACTTTATATGCCCTTAGGGCATAACTTACAATCCTTGTCCTGAAGGCTGTGGGGGAGTGTCTTCCTCAAAAACATAATTTCTATTTGGAAATCAACTACGCTGAAGAAAATAGCTGTCTAAGAATTTTGATTGGATGTGTTTCGGGAAATATTGGGCGTGAAAGGGGTGTTAGTTGCCTTCCAATCACTTCGACTATTAAAAAGGGCAAAAGCCACTCCAATTTCCAATTGAATGAGCCTTTTTCGATGTTTCTACGACAACTTACAACCCTTGCCCTGAGGGCTCTGTGGGGGGGGGAGGGTATATCATCCTTAAAGACCTAATTTTCAAAACTTTCAACTACGTTGAATAAAATAACTATCTAAAAATTTTGATTGGATGTGTTTGGGGAATAGGTGAGCGTGAGAGGGGGTTAGTTCCCGTCTATCCCTTTCGACTATTAAAAAGGGCACTAGCTCTTTGAATTTCCAATCGAATGAGCCCTTTTTTAAGTTTCACCACGATAAAGATTTCAATAATAACCTTAAATGCCCCCAGGGCATAAATTATAACCCTTTCTCCGAAGAATGTGAGGGGACTGTCCTACTCAAAGGAATAATTTCCTGAACATTAAATAGCGTGGAACAAATTGGTTATCTCAAAATTTTGACTGGATGTGTTTTGGGAAATCGTGGGTGTGGAAGGGGTGTTAGTTGCCTTCCAACCCCTTTCGACTATTAAAAAGGGCACTAGCCATTTCAATTTCCAGTCAAATAAACCCTTTTTGAACTTTCTACGACAACTCGTTCTATAAAAACCCTATCTGCCCCCAGGGCATAACTTATAACTCTTCCCCTGAGGGCTGTGGGGAAGTATCCTCCTTAAAACCATAATTTCTACCTGGAAATCAACTACGCTGAACAAAACGGCTATGTAAAAATATTGATTGTATGTGTTTGGGGAAAAGGTGGGCGTGAGAAGGGGGTTAGTTGCCCTCAAATCATTTTCGACAATTAAAAAGGGCACTAGACCTTTGAATTTCCAAAGGTCGTGGAAATAAAATGGCTATCTCAAAATTATGATTGGATGTGTTTGGGGAAATGAAGAGCGTGGAAGGAGTGTTAGTTGCCTTCTAATCACTTTCGATCACAATCACAATCTCTTTCTAAGACAACGTGTTCTATAAAAACCTTATATGCCCCCAATGTATAACTTACAACCCTTGCCCTGAGGGCTGTGGGGGGTTGCCATCCTCAAAGAACCAATTTCCAGAACTTAAAACTACGTTGAATAAAATAGCTATCTCAAAATTTTGATTGCATGTGTTTGGGGAAAAGCTGGGCATGAGAGCGGTGTTGGTTGCCCTCCAATCACTGTTGACTATTAAAAAGGGCAATAGTCCTTTGAATTTCAAAGCTATTGAGCCTTTTTTGAAGTTTCTACGACAACACCTTCTATAAACTTTATATGCCCTTAGGGCATAACTTACAACCCTTGTCCTGAAGGCTGTGGGGGAGTGTCTTCCTCAAAAACATAATTTCTATCTGGAAATCAACTACGCTGAAGAAAATAGCTGTCTAAGAATTTTGATTGGATGTGTTTCGGGAAATTTTGGGCATGAAAGGGGTGTTAGTTGCCTTCCAATCACTTCGACTATTAAAAAGGACATAAGCCACTCCAATTTCCAATTGAATGAGCCCTTTTCGAAGTTTCTACGACAACTTATAACCCTTGCCCTGAAAGCTATGGAGAAGTGTCCTCCTCAAAAACATATTTTCTTTCTGGAAATCGAATACACTGAACAGATATCCATCTAAAAATTTTGATTGGATGTGTTTTGGGGAATGATGGGCGTGGGAGGGCTAGTTGCAAACCAATCACTGTCGAATATTTAAAAGGGAACTAGCCATTCCGATTTTCAATCGATTGAGCCCTTTTCAAAGTTTCTACGACAACTTCTTCCATACGAAGTGCCCTGGTATGAAAAAAATAATAATACATTGTGCCACCATCGTTCATTACTTAGGCATCGTGATTGCGCTGCCTATGATTCACCAGAAAAGATTCCCATTTGTATAGTAGCAATAACTAATGTTTTATCCCTAAATAGCTGTTTATGGTAATTATTAAGCCAGATTGAATCGAGATATTAGTGTTAGCTAAGATTTATCATAAAAAGAGGAGACATATGGTGAGTAAAGCCTAAGTCAAATTGTTTACGGATGTTAGCTTACCCCCTTTAGCTAGAATACAGAAAGGTGCGTTGAAAATGTAAAAACAAGAAAATTGCCCATATTTGGCAAAAGGAATTATTCCATAACGCATTAAAACGAGTAAAGACAATGTGATATGTTTTCAGATATATTTGGAGGAGGGGGAGGGGGTATAGGAAATACTAGAGAAAGGGAATTACTTCTTGGTAATTTAGAGGTTTATTTTTAGAGTTTTAGTTTAGAGTTTTAGTTTCGGATCTTAGTTTACAGTTATAGTTTTGCGTAAGTTTAGAGTTGTATTTTAGAGTTTTAGTTTAGAGTTTTAGTTTAGATTTTTAGTTTATAGTTTAAGTTTAGTCTTAGTTTAGAGTTTTAGTTCAGAATATTAGTTAATAGTTTTAGTTCAGAGTTTTAGTTTAGAGTCTTGGTTTAGTTTTAAATTAGAGATTTAGTTTAGAGTTTTAGTTAATATTTTTTGTTTTGTTTTAGTTTAGAGTTTCAACTTAGAGTTTTAGTTTAGCGTTTCAGTCTACAATTTTTGTTTTGAGTTTTATTTTAGAGTTTTATTTTAGAAGTTTAGTTTAGAGTTTTATTTTAGTTTTTAATTGGAGTTTTAGTTTAGAGTTTTAGTTTAGGGTTTTAGTTTAGAGTTTAAGTTTAGAATTTTAGTTTAGAGTTTTAATTTAGAGTTTTAGTTTAGAGTTTTAGTATAGAGTTTTAGTTTAATGTTTTAGTTTAGAGTATTAGTTTAGAGTTTTAGTTTAGTTTAGTTTTAGTTTAGAGTTCTAGCTTAGAGTGTTAGTTTAGGGTTTTAGTTTAGAGTTTTAGTTTAGAGATTTAGTTTAGAATTGTAGTTTAGAGTTTTAGTTTAGTTTTTGTTTAGAGTTTCAGTTTAGACTTTTAGTTCAGAGTTTTATTTTATTTTTAAATTAGAGTTTTAGTTCAGAGTTTTAGTTTAGAGTTTTACTTTATTGTTTTAATTTAGAGTTTTAGTCTAAAGTTTTAGTTTAGAGTTTTAGTCTAGAGTCTTAGTATAGAGTTTTAATTTAGTTTTAGCTTAGAGCACTAGTTTGGAGTTTTAGTTTGGAATTTTAGTTTAGGTTTTTAGTTTAGTTTTAGTTTAGTTTTAGTTTAGAGTTCTAGTTCAGAGTTTTAGTTTAGAGTTCCTGTTTAGAGTTTTAGTTTAGAGCTTTAGTTTAGATTTTTATTTTGGAGGTTTAGGTTACAGTTTAAATTTAGGGATTCAGTTTAGAGTCTTAGTTTGGAATTTTAATTTATCTTTAGTTTAAAGTTTTAGTTTTGAATTTTAGTTTAGATTTTTAGTTTAGACTTTAAGTTTAGATTTTTAGTTTAAAGTTTTATTTTAGAGTTTTAGTTTAGTTTTAGTTTAGTTTTAGTTTAAAGATTTAGTTGAAAGTTTTAGTTCAGAGTCTTAGTTTAGTTTTAGCTTAGAATTTTAGTTTAGTTTTAGTTTAGAGTTTCAGCTTAGAGTTTTAGTTTAGAGTTTTATTTTAGAGTTTTAGTTTGGAGTTTCAGTTTAGTCTTAGTTAAAAGTTTTAGTTTAGAGTATAAGTTTAGTTTTATATTGGAGTTTTAGTTTAGAGGTTTAGTTTAGAGTCTTAGGTTATATTTATAGTTTAGCGTTTAGTTTAGAGTTTTAATTTAGTTTTAGTATAAAATTTCAGTTTAGAATTTAAGCTTACAGTTTTAATTTAGCGTTTTAATTTAGAGTTTTAGTACAGAGTTTAGTTTAGAGTTTTAGTTTGGATTTTTAGTTTAGAGTTTTTAGTTTAGAGTTTTAAGTTAGAATTTTATTCTAGAGTTTTAGTTTAGAGTTTTAGTTTAGAGTTTCAGTTTAAAGCTTTAGTTTAGTTCTAGTTTATAGTTTTAGCTTAGAGATTTAGTTTAGAGTTTTAGTTTGGAGTCTTAGTATAAAGTTTTAGTTAATATTTAGTTTAGAGTTTTAGTTTTATTGTTTAAAGTTCAGTGTTTTAGTTTAAAGTTTTAGTTTAGATTTTAAGTGTAGGTTTTAGTTTAGATTTTTAGTTTGTTGTTTTAGCTTAAAGTTTTAGCTTAGAGTTTTAATTTAGAGTTTTAGTTTAACGTTATAGTTTAGTTTTAGTTTAGTGTTTAGTTTAGAGTTTATTTTAATGTTAGTTCAGAGTTTTAATTTAATTGTTTTAGTTTAATTTTAGTATAGAGTTTTACTGACAAAAGTGTCAGTAAGCGATTTCAAGTAGGGTTTCTGATCGAATTGCAGGGTTTTATGTATCTTTATAACCCTGAAACCATTGGTCACCATCCATCACAATAGCACACGGTGAACAACAATATTCTGTTTCGGGTCCAAATCTGCAATTAGTTTCTGCTTGGAGGAGGTCCAATGCATGCCCATATCCTCGACCAAAGACAAATTGTATGGACTCAAAGAGTCCTTGGTCACTGGTCTATTTAAACACGGAAAAATAAAATCTTCGACAGAGTCGTGGAGCTCGATTTTCATTTGACTATCAATTTCAAAAAACCATCCTTGGGGACCATTTTCCTTGACAGTATGAATTTCGGGGAAATCTAGGGCACAAGGATTTAGAATTAAATCCATCACGAGGTGTGGTTTGAAAAGCAATAGCCAATGTCTACCCAAATTTCCGAATCAATTTGGTCTGTGTTCCTGCAGACAATATCTAAAAGAGTTAACGCATCGCTGGCCAAGTATATTCCACAATAATCCCAACCATTTTTACAGCCCCCTTAGCCCGTACCCTCTTGGCAAATTCATAGTCTTCGACAGTGCATTCACTATCGGTAAGTGAATTATAGAATGCTTCAATGGGGGGGGAGTTTCTCCTTACTTAACCTTGCACCAGAGTTGTAATAATCATATGCATGTATGCCTTTACAAGTCAGTAAGTCATATATTTCATTGTCGGGAAAGCGCTGTTTAAGCAGAGGGAAACTGTTAAAATTGTCACTTTTCTGCACTTGAATTTGTTGGCTGAGAGCTTTGGAGAAAAAACTATAAGAATCTAAAAAACGAATTTTATTTAGACACGTAAGTCCATTATGCACTGTTTCCCATTTGAATTCTAAAACCCACAACTTCTCAGCTTATTTGGATATAATATTGTAGGCAAATGAGTTATTTACCCATTGGCTATATGCAACCACCTCCCTGTGTATACGTTCCAATGCCGGTAAAAATAATTTCAAATTGTAATTTGAATTGGGAATGAAAGCTGGTACAAAGAACTGTTGGCTCACAATCACATTGCAAAATTGATGTGCTACGCGACGAACATTACTACCCCCTGATGATATTTCTGCCATAAATGATCATGGTCCCTCACTTTCCCCTTCCCCCCTTAGTCTTTTTCCCCTAGTCCCTTTCTCCTTAGTCCCCCTTTTCAAATTCCTCTTACATATCGAAAATATTTCTTATTTTTAATGGCCTGGCAATCCTCTGCTGATAATGTCATTGGGTAATGTGTGTGTCTCAAACGGGAGCCCCATTCGCCTTGACAATTAATTTAGTCAATGCTTTGATCATAAAATCTTCCTTGTCCAATATCTAGACTATTTCTAAGAGACGCATAGTGTTACTTCTGTCTCTTTGCTCATGGGCACAGGAAACTGCAATAGCTTGATGTTTTTTCATACGATTTGGATATTTTGAGTTGTTCACATTTATTAGCTTGGGCTCACAGTCCAAAATTATTTTATCATTTTGCATAAGTGCATTCTGGAGATTTCTAAATCGTAAAATTGCCCGGTCACTAACAACTGTCTCCACCGATTGATAACCGTGTCTTTTGCAGTATTTCATGTGATTCTCTAGATTTAATTCAGTCCAAAATATAGAAGAACACATTGGGCAATAGTAGCGTTCCCCATTTGTTTTTTCCCTCCCCCCCCCCCAGAACTCTAATAATATCCGTAATGGGAGTAAAATGGCCAATTGAACTAGGTTCACTAGGCGGTGTGTACAACAGCCAAACCCAATAATTCACAGGTTCAATCGATGGAGTCCTTACTGGAAATATTACTCCCTTTTTATGAGAGCGCACACCCTCTTCAAATTCCGTTTCGCATTGTAGCACTGTAACACCAATCTTTAATTGCACGTTTGCCCGTTCAAAAATATCTATACCTCTGAGTGTTACAGGAAATTTACCTGTTAAACAACTGAAATCTACTCTGGGAAAATCTTACCTTTCTTTCCCATGTAGGGCCCATTGGTCCAAATTTTACTTGGTAGCTTAATCTTTCAGAGGTTGGAAAGCCGATATGAGAAATGCATACATGACACAATTTTGGCCTGTTTCGAAACATATTTGTTGGACACCCTTGCATCCTTCCAAATCAGGATTGTATTTTAAAACTATTGCCCTCTCCCCCGCCCCACCCCCTTTTAAACTAAAATCTTTATTAAATTTACATAAATTTACACTTAAATTTTCAACAAATAAAACCACTGAACCACTACTATTTTCAGTATAGTTTATTAGTTAGAGCATTAGTTTAGAGTTTCAATTTAGTGTTTTAGTATACGGCTTAAGTTTAATTTTAATTTAGAGTTTTAGTTTAGAGTTTTAGTTTAGAGGTTTAGTTTAAAGCTTTAGTTTAATTTTAGATTAAAGTTTTAGTTTAGAGTTTTAGTTTAGAGTTTTAATTTAGAGTTTTAGTTCAAAATTTTAGTTTAATTTTAGTATAGAGTCATAGTTTAGAGTTTTAGTTTAGAGTTTTAGTTTAGTTTTA
>JAQQPU010017579.1:0-18507 GCA_029168905.1 Artemia sp. Kazakhstan ARC1039
CCTGTCGCTGAGTCTTCGATTAAGTGATAATTTTCTTCTATTTTGTTTTTTAATAATTGCTCAGAAGTAGCCAACTCTATATTCGTGTACATGGAAACAATATCAAAACTACTAACTACTGTGTTTTCTGAAATACTTGTTTTATTAAGTTTTTTAACCAAATCTGCCGAATTACTAATGTAGGAATTTTGTGAATACAGTAGAGGTTTGAAAGCTATGCAAAGCCATTTTCCAATATTGGAAGCGGGGGCTTTAGTACATGCGACGATAGGTCTTAGGGGAATATCTTGTTTATGCAGTTTTGGTAAGCCGTACAATTTTGGACAGAAACTACTACGGGGGTAAAATTTGTTGTATAATTGTGGTGTGATTTTACCATTTTGTTTTAGCTGTTTTAATTCATTTATAATATTATTAGTAAATTGATCAGTAGGATCATGTGTGATCGGTTTATATATACTTGTGTCTTTTAAAAGTGATAAAATTTTGTTTTCATAGTCTGTCGAATCCATGACAACAAGTGAGTTGCTTTTGTCTGCTTTGGTTATTATAATAGATGGGTTTTTGCGGAGGTTAGATAATATTTTTATGTCGTACACATTTTTTTGTGTGAAAGGGTTAGGAAACTTAGCCTTTTTTGGCTATTATAAAGGGTATTTATGAGACAAGACCTAACTTCATCAGGGTTTGAAACAGATGGGTAGTATTTATGCAAAGCGGACTCTAAAGAGGAGACTATATCCGCCACAGGAACCTGTTTTTCGCAGAAAAGAGAATTTTGGACCTTTTTCCAGGGTTTCGATTTCCTGGGTTTCAAATATTCTAGAAGAGAGGTTAACAATAGCGGGTCCAGGAGTGAATCTTGGAAAATAAATACGGTTTCTCATCGAAAACTCCTCTCAATTTTTCCAATTTTGTATAAAGTCGTTCCTTTGACAAGCAAAAATCATGGCGAAACAAATTCCTTTCTAATCTAACAACTTGAGAAAAATCAACAGTGGACAGGTATTCAAAGAAAAAATTTTCGAGAGATTTTCTTTCTGAGGAAATGATATGTCTTTTTTGTTTTTTGTCCTTAATAATATGGACAAAGGTTTTTAATTGTAGTGTATGAGCAAATTGCCCTTCTTTCCGGGTATTTAGATATAGTTTATATGTTAAAGACTTTGGAATAAGATTTTCGTTTCTGCAGGATAGTAAAATTTTTGTTGATTAAAAATATTTGCATGTTTTTTACCCAAACTAATAAAATAAAATTGTCATAGGTCAACTGCTCCCCTTAAGCTAGACGTAAATATTGACGAAGACCACACAGCCTTACCATATCAAACAAACACAACTTAAAAACAATAGGGAAATTTTTTCCAAGACAGTGCAATTTAAATCGGTGAATATTTCGGTCCTATGTCCAAGGGCCGTCTTCAGCACAGCATTAAAGAAAAAATATATATATATATAAACAACTTACATTAAAATACGAATTTTAAAACTAAAAATGCTTTTAAAAACTTTTAAAACAGCCCCAGTATCCTTACTTCAACGAAGTCCAACCAGGACTGATAAATAAAATGATGAGAGAGGATGAATTCATTCAAACGAAATAAAATGAAATTATTAACTGTAAGTTTTCAAAGCTAATCTGGCTTTTTTAACAGCCAGTCTTAAAGGTCTTTTTGTAACGGGTTCAATACTATTGTCAATTGGTTTAATAAAATATTTTGTTAGATCATTTTTAATTAGATTTGAGTTTAAAGAATTCAGTGAATATTCTCCTAAGTCCCTATTTAAGGAAATATTTTTATTTATTTTGAGCCTAATTTCGATTGATTCCCGGACCACCTGTTTTATACCCAAATCACTACTAATGAGAGAAGATTTTTCAAAAAGTATTGTGTGGTTGGGATTATCAAATATATGGCTAGCTAAAGCAGAATCAAAGGATTTATTAGACCTATTAGCAATTAAAGCTTTGTCTATGTCTTCTTTATGCTGGTGTATCCATTTTTCTAGATTCTGATGAGTGCTGCCAACGTAGTAATTGCCACAATCGCATGGTATTTGATAAACCCTTCTTTGGCGAGTAACTGGGGTTTTATCTTTACCGGAATTTAAGACATTTGTGATTTTACAATTATTAGTGAAAACTAAATACAGATTCTTTTTTATGCAAATATTTTTTATTTTTGTTATGATTCTTGGGATGTACGGAAGATAGATTATATTAGAGGGTTTTTCTGGGGCCTCACATTGTGAAATATCGTTGATTTTACGAAAATATCTTTTTAGTCTACGGTTAATCGTATTATTGACAAAAGGAATGGGGTATCCGTTGCCAAAAAGAATATCTCTGATAAAATTTATTTCTGCTTTTATGTATGAATCGGAGCAAATGTTCAGGCCACGGTCAATGAGAGAAGTTACAACTGCTCTTTTAACTTGTGGGGGGTGATAAAGACCCATTTATTATAATAACCAAAGCAGACAAAAGCAACTCACTTGTTGTCACGGATACGACAGACTATGACAACAAAATCTTTTCACTTTTAAAAGACACAAGTACATATAAACCGATCACTCATGA
This sequence comes from Artemia sp. Kazakhstan ARC1039, assembly GCA_029168905.1. Lineage (NCBI taxonomy): Eukaryota > Metazoa > Arthropoda > Branchiopoda > Anostraca > Artemiidae > Artemia > Artemia sp. Kazakhstan ARC1039. The sequence goes on from JAQQPU010017579.1 coordinate 2,582, forward strand.
TACTTCTACCACGGGGGTTAAAATTTGTTGCATAATTGTGGTGTGATTTTACCATTTTGTTTTAGCTGTATTAATTCATTTATAATATTACTAGTAAATTGATCAATAGGATCATGAGTGACCGGTTTATATGTACTTGTGTCTTTTAAAAATGAAAAGATTTTGTTGTCATAGTCTTGTAAAGATTGTTGCTAGGCTTACGCAAGTTAGATATAAGTATATTTCTTGTATTTAGTGTTTTATTACGTTAAGGGTATATTTTTGGTATTTAGTGCATGTTCCACTTCAAGGGTATAGTTGGTATGTGTTGTTTTAAGTACTTGTTTCTGCCTTCTTGTCTATTCAAGGAAGTGGATCACCATGACAAAAAACCTACCAGCCAATGAGAGGCTACTTTGGGGGGTCATGGAACCAGAATTCTATGCTTGGCCCTTGGAAGATAAGAAGGGGGAAAAGACAACTTGTGGACAGTTCAGCTTTGAGAACCAACAGTGACAAGTGGTTAGAGGAACACCGCTGGAAGAGTTCGAGCAACCTCCACCTTTCTATAAAATATTGTGCGCTGGGAGAGTTTAACAATAACCTCCACATCAACAACCGTCGGAGAGTTCCAGTAACCTCCACTAGCCAACTATAGACGGCGAGCTTGGAAAGTGCAGCAGCAACCTTCAAATCAACTGTGCCAGCCGGTGCAAGTTGACTATAGCTCGGATTCTCTACGGCTTCAAGAAGACTGTTCACGAGTGTACTCTAGTATTGTATTTTGTCTATTAGTTTATTAAAGTAGTTTTAGCAACATCTTGATAAGATAAGATAAGTTTTATTCATCATTAAATACACATACAATATTACAAGTTATTAATCCCTCAAAGGCTCATTGGCCTGTACAAAGAGGGACGACATATGAATTACATACTCAGAGATAAAAAACAAAAGAAAATTTAAAATGATCACTTACTCACATATGAAGGAGAAGAAAAGAAAATATAGATTAAATGGAAATTATAGAAAAAATTAGAATAAATAAACTAAATTTATTAATTATATTAAATAGACTCAAAAAAAAAAATATTATTATTACTATAAGCGAATTCCTATCGTCGAAACAGAATTATGTGTATTGTCATGTAGAACCAACATCATAATAGCTGTTACGATATTATTCATAACTCTTATCCAAGATATTAAAATATCATAACTTAAGCCATATACAGCCCTTTTAAGCTTGTAATTAAAACTATATAAATTCCAATTCAATCAGCTCTGCTTATTTCTGAGGCCAGGTAGCAAAATTGACATTTATAGGTTAATTCAGTCATAAGGCTTATAATTATTGGACTGTAATAAAATGGTGCGAAAGCAATAAAATTTAACCCGTCTTTATGAATGCTACTCCTTAGTGAACTATACAAGTTTCAACAATAAATATTGATAGTCATACCTAAGGCCTGGGAGTCATAGCACAGAGAAGACCACCATAAAACAAAACTAAACATTCAGGGGACATCAACTCCACAAAAAAAAATAATAATAATTATTCAGTTTGATTCTTAACTAAATGGTCCTTAAGAATCCTCTTGAAAGTGCCAAACGAGTGGCATTTCTGTACTGAAGAAGGCAGGGAGTTCCAAACCTGATGACAAGCGATGAGGGGATTGAAATCTGACCGCACGGTGGGAGTAGGAGGAATGCAGATATTATGTGACGAACGAAGGTTGTATGGAGCTGAATCAGAAATAAACTGAGGAGTTTTTTGAAGACATTTTGGAAGATTGCCATGAAGCTGATGAAAAACAAAAGAAGCACAAAAAAAGAATGTAGATAGACTGTATATTTAGAAGCGGTCTCGGTGAAGAACGGTTGGTGTCCATAACCAGACGCCGTGTTTTATCATACATGACAGAAAGCGACCGCAGTGTAGAAGGAAAAGTAGACATCCATACTATGGGGCAATAAGAAACATATGACTAGACAAGGCAGAAAAAAAGAAGCTTCAGTATAGATCCAGGAAAGGTGTGTTTAAGTTTTTGAATGACACCCAAATTCCGTGAAACCTTAACCCTAATCATGGCTATATGGTGTCTAAACGAAAGGTTCTCATCAAGCAGGATACCAAGAAACCGGACAAACCGATTCTTTGGTCTACACAAGGAGCCTTGTGACACCTGAAGCTGTGTCAGTTGAGGGAAAGCTACACCAATTCGAGAAAAAATAAGAAAATGTGACTTGGTAACATTCAAGGCCAAGTAATTCGCCTCAAACCATGAAACTACTCTCTCAAATATTGCCACCAGATTAGACCTGACATCACATTCCGTCCTCCCTAGAGTCCCAAAAGTGCTGTCGTCAGCAAAAGCAACGAGGCAATCTTCATTAGAAGTAGCATTGGGACACAAAGGAACATCCAGATGACAAAGATTGCAGCATACTAGAGGACTGGTGTTCTTGACTGCTGAAATCAGATCATTGACATAAATCAGAAATAAAACGGGGCAAAGAACAGATCCCTGGGGGACACCATATTCTACTTCAGAAGGGCTCCGGAAAAGAGGATCAACTGAAATAAGTCTACCAGAAAGATATGATTCAAACCAAGAGAAAACATTTGATCTTATACCAATATGCGATAATTTTCAAAGAAGAATCTGATGAGTCAAAGAATCAAAAGCTTTACGAACATCCAAAAATAAAGCTGCCGGGATAAGACCAAAATCTATTGCCGAATGAATGAAATTCAAGAGAGATGTGCAAGCATGGTCTGTAGAGTGATTCGCTCGGAATCCAAACTGGAAATCATTGAAAAATTTTTTGACATCCAGAAAACTAAGAAGCCTGGATAGTATAGCCTTCTCAAAAATTTTGCTGAAAACAGATAGAAGAGAAATTGTCCTATAATTAGCAGGATCACTCCGGGACCTACCTTTATACAGCACTATAACCTTAGCTTGCTTGAGCGATTCAGGGAAAATTCCATTCACGAAAGACAGATTGGCAAGCTTAGTCAATGGTGACAGAATAGCAGGAAGAACGGCACGGATAACCCTTGTTGGAATTCTGTCTGGCCCTGAAGACGATGAACCTTTAAGTGCATTTACGATCCGAGCTACCTCAAACTCTGAAACAGGGTTCAAGACCATTGACTTTAAACATGGGGGTCCAAGATAGGCTCTGAAATCGCAACGAGGAGTTGTAGAGCTCACAGATGAAGCAGTCGTTTTTCCTATATTAGCAAAATAAGACGTAAGCTCTAGCTGAACATTTTCTTTTCCTTGGACAATTTTACCGTCAACTATCAGCGCTGTTGGAACTGAAGGCGGAGGGGGAGTAGGTTTAAGTACAGAATTAATAATTTTCCATGTCTTCCCAACATCCTTTCCACACTCAGAAAATTTCCTGTGATAATACTGAGACTTGGCCTTCCGACACAGAGAATTAAATATATTCCTATAGGCCTTGAACCGCTGATGATGAGAAGCAGATGACGAAGCCTTGTATAGTTTCCACAGATACATTTTCCTTTTCCAGCTTTTATGGAGACCTGGAGTCATCCACGGATTCAGCAGTACTATCCTTTTCGAGGTATGAGGCTTTGGATTCTGGTGGCAAACTTCTAGGATACCTTCTTTTACTGAATCATAAAAGAAATCAAAAGAGCGGTTAAAATCCGATTCAGAATCCAAACTATCCCATGGCTGATCAGTCAAACGAGATTTAAGTAGACTGATCTCACTGACACCAAAACGGAAAAATGGGAGATTAGATGGCGAAGCTTTACGCTGCGATCGATTAGCAGTCCTATATCGTGAAATAGCAGGGAAATGATTAGAAATATCACTAATCATCACCGAATTATCTAAGACATCTAGTGACGAAAAAATATTATCAATAAGTGATGCATGCATCTCAGTTACTCGGGTTGGTATACAAACTGAAGGTAGAGTTCCCGCAGAAAGCATCATTGACAAAAAATCTGCAGCCGAAGCAGAATTTTGATCCAGCAGGTTAAGGTTGAAATCCCCCATAAGGATTAGTTCGCAAGGATGCTTTTGAACTAAGTCCAAAACCTCTTCCAGAATTTTCATAAGCGAAGGAATAGATCCACTAGGGGATCTGTAAACCAAACCGACAACTAAATCCTTACAACCTGACTTAATCTCAATAAAAAGGGATTCAAAGATTCCTTTCTCATTTCTACTCAAATCACTTCGGAAATTATATACAAGATGATCGGCAATATACAGGGCAAGGCCACCTTTCGCCATCTGTTTCCGGTTCATCCTCTCCATCCTAAATCTTTGGATATCTAAAAGCATATCCTTTTTTGAATCCAAGAAAGTTTCACATAAACCAATAACATCCGGAGTTCCACCACTGACGATCCGTTTCAGCTCATCAAAAGAGGAACAAAGTCCCTGAATGTTTAGGTGAAGCACAGAGAAAATACCATCTTGTTTAGAAGAGGCAGAACCACTTAATTGCGAAACATAATTACTTTCAATAGCTGATTTAGGATCATTATAATTCCTATTTCTACTTCCAATTGAATTATTAATTATACTTTCTATATCTAAAGGATTATTTTGTAACTCAACAAAACGTTCCCCCAAAGAGTTAACATCACCCTGGTCACTAAAATAATTAATCATTTTACTTACGATGGATGGTAGATCCGCTCCGCGACCAAACTCACCAGACCAAAGGTTAACGACATAAATAAATAAATAAAATCACAATAATCATACCAATAAGTAAGATACATATACATTTTATATTATTGAACAAATTAATAATAATAATTTCAGATAAATTTAGTGACTTTCTTAAATCATTAATCATACTACTCAGTTCCTGAAATAAAAAAAATAAAAAATATATAACGCTAAAGCTCCACTGCATTAATGTACCCATGAGACCAATACAAGTAAAATCAATTTCAAGATAACAAAGGATTAAAATCCCAAATTGACGCAATGACTTGTGAGAACAGGCATGTAACAAAAAAGAATAATTATTGAAATCCATAAATTTCATTGAAATTAATTGGAGCGAAAGTAAATCATTAGACAGATACGAACAAAGAAAAAAATAAGCAAAAGATAAATAAAATACGCTGAATATATGAATGGCAAGATACTAAACATATCTAAAAAAAAACAAAAAAAAACACACACAAAAAAAAAACTTAATCTTAAACACAGTCGGCTAGAGTATGAATTTTTTTAGTGACACTTTCACCGTTAGGCCTTGCCAAAATTTGCCCACGATCAGTCCAAACATTTCTATGACCAAATCTGTCCTTAGCGGCATATAGGATCTCACGTCGCCTCTTTGTCAATGCTTCCGATAGGAAAATTCCACTTGAAGCTAACCTAGCTTTTGCTTTGAAGACTTTCTTCGCTATATCACTATTCACAAATTTAACTAAAACAGGAGGGACTTTGTCGTTTAGGGAGGCATCGATTAAAGCAGGGGATATTTTGAATCTGTAGATATTCCTAATTTGGGCAACGTTAATTTCAGTCAGGTTCATTTTGGTTATGAAAACTTGCAGGATTGTTGATTGAAGGTCAGATCCGGACTGTTGCTTAACACCATGCAAAATTAGCGAATCAAGCAGCACTTCTTGTTCAAATGAATCTAGTTTCATCTCAATTTTCATGATTTTCTCTTCTTGATTTATAATTTGGTTGCGAAGTTTTCAGCGATTGTTCAATTTTTTCAAATTTTGGTTGATAATAAAGAGTAATCGCGTCATATATTTGACAAATAATGTCGTGGGATGACTGGCGGAAGGAATCAGCATCCGAAAACTTTTCATTAACATTCTTAGTTATATTTTGCAGTAACTCTCGCTTAGTTTTTTCCAGGTCAAGTTCCGTAGAAGTGATTTTATCTATCAATGAAACACATTCTCCTGTATTAGATTCCTTAATTGTTAATGCATTAAATATATCGGGTTATAAATATCGGGTGAATTTTTCAATTCTTCAAATGCAGCCTTTACACCTGCAGTCTGTTTTGTTGAAGTTCGGCTAACGCTTGGATTATATTCTGCCAAGTTGGTTTCAACAAGTCTGTATTCGTCATGTGTCCCATAGCAAAATATCAAATATGATGGCTTTCCTTTGCTATCCTTGAACACTTTTAGTATCTTTACTGGCCAATGAGGATAATTTTTGAAATTAGCTAACGCGATATCAAACTCTTTAAATGCAGACATTTCCTATTAAGGAGAGGACAAAAGTAAAAGCAACTTATATTTATCTAAGTAAAGAACCTTCAGGAAAAATTTAGTTGGAAAAATGCTCCAAAGATTCAATAATATATATCCAAAATAATCTATAAAATCCACTAATATCAGTCTATTTCAATACCAATTATTTGGCACCAAAGGTGAACGCAGGTCAATTAGCTCGCAGTAGGTTTACTCAAGAAAAGTCAATGGCGCAATAAATTTCACCTGTGTCTTAATCCGTTTAGTTGAAGAAACCAGTTCTTTATTGTTCAGAGACAATAAAATATCCGTTTTCAAGTTAGGTGTTCACTGAATGAAAGCGAGTGGAATACTGAATCCTGAGTAGATACGAATCCTGCCTACCACGCTACCCAAGGTCTTGTCCTCGTGGAGGCTTGATCACCCCCCACTGGGGACCAATAAGACGGTATTTCTTTAGAGAAATATACCATACTTCACATTGGTGGCAGCTACTCACGGTGTTGTTGACTATTCTTTAGAAACTCCTTTCTAATAATTCATTAAGCTGTCTCTATTTCCTAGCCTTAAATTTAAAACCGTGCCGGCTGACTTAGAGGCCCATGTTAAAGACCTCGAAGCTAGGCTAGCAGATACAGAGGCTTGTCTGACCTCGCAGAGAGTTAGTTCTGATATTTTCCAACCAACTCCTCCTATGCCTGTTAATTATTATATAAAACAATGTCCGCCAATTCCTATACTTTCGCATCCAGCCGATATTCATTCCTCGATTTTAACTCTAAAACAAATACAAAAGAGTCAGTCCAAGGGGGACGCCTCAATGGTGTCTCAGGCTATCTGTTACATCAGGGGAGAGATTCAGAAATTTCTCTATAATGTTGATCCGGAAAGTATCAAAAATATTTTAGACCTCGAAAGAACCCTTAAAATAGTCTTTTGCCCAGAAAAAAGTGTAGGACAAAAACTACAAGAATTAGTTAGTGAAAAACAGAAAGAGAACGAATTAGTCTCTCAATTTTATTCTAGAATAGTTGGTAAGGCAAAGGATTATTGCAAGTCAGCCGACCAAAACGACGCCAGTAGTCCCATATCAAACATTTTTAAAAGTGGCTTAAAAACTAATATCGCGCGCCGAGTAATGGAACAAGCATCACCAGATTGCGATAATGATGAACTACTAGAACTAGCTATGAAATTTGAAACAATAGATTTAATATTTTGTAGTCCTAATGAAGTTTTAACTGCAGCAGTCAGCAGTCAAAACATTAACCATGATATGTCACAAAGCCGAAGTCCCTCTATGTCAAGATCAACTAGAGGTAATTATTTCAGGAAGGATTTTAGCGGTAGAAATAATGCTCGCATAAAATGTTGGAATTGCAGGGGTCCACATAGACAATCTGAATGTAAGGAACCTACAACGTGTATCCGCTGTGGTGAAAAAGGGCACAAATAAAAATTTTGTTTAGCGCCAGCGCCTATAAATCTACCACAAGCAAACCAAAAAAAACTAAATAATTCGACTTTACCGGAGGCCGAGTCGAACCTTATGCGAAGTCCTCTAATAAATAATATTTCTTCTGTGAACCATTCTGATTCACAAATTTATTATTTGAGTATACCAGAATTAACCAACTGTGTCTCATTTCCATTTATGTATGATGTAAAATTGTGCGAATCTATTAAAATTTTAGCATTTATTGACACCGGTTGTCAAAGGTCGCTATTATCGGAAAATTTATTCTACAGCCTTCCTGAGCAAATACGAAAGAAAATTAAAACGTCATTTTCAGCTGTAAAATCCTTGAGTGGAAATATTTTGCCTGTTTTGAGGAAAATCAAAATTCTTGTTGCTATATCTGACAGAGTGAAACAAAGAAAAATTCATTGGGAATTTCTCGTTATTAGTGAACTTAAGTTTCCTCTAATAGTAGGCTATGATTTATTAAATTGCTTGGAAATTTCTCTTGATACCCGTCGAAACCAAATCAGTTTAGGCTCCAATAGTCTATATCAAGAAAATTTTAGCGCATTTTTTGCCGAAAACACTTGTAACGCTTGTACAGGAAATGTATATGTAGCTAAACAGATAACCATTTCACCAAACTCTTTTAGAATAATCAAAGTGAAACCGCAATATAGTAACCAAAGTCCTGTAGCTCATGGGGATTGTCTGATGTTCACGCCTTCACCAGCGTGGCAAATCTGTATTTTAGAGTCAATCAGTGAAGTGTCTCATTCCTCATATCCCTTAGTAATTTTTAACCCCACGCAATATCAAGTAACCTTATTAAGAGGTAAATTAATGGGACATTTTGAGCTTCTCCCTGAAGACTTAGCCTCAAGCTCTGGGTTAATAGCAGCCTGTGCTGAAAATGAATTTTCTCAAAGCAATAAAACTCAGGTAGATTTAAAAACTGAATGGCCTAATGATAAATTTTTAAAACATGTCAATACCGGAGAAATAGCCGATAAAAATAGTGAGAAATCTAAAACTTTCATTTGTAAATTTAAAGATGTATTCGCTCGCACTGCTTATGATATTGAGGGTAATGACTTAGATTGATTTGTCGTTCCAATTGATGAAACAGTTCCAATTAAAAGCAAAAAACAATTTCTATTACCATTTTTAATGCAGGAAGTAATAATGAAACACGTTAAGGAAATGCTTCGAGCTAAGATTATTGAAGTGGGTCGATCACCATTCAACTCACCTGTTTTTATCATTGGCAAACCTAATTAAGAGGGCAAAATCTTACCAAAACATCTTTGGAATGGAGAAAACAGTAGCTTCTTAATTGATCTTAGAGAAGTCAATAAAGGTATTAAAGATAGTCAATGGGAAATTCGCAGAATTGAAGAAGTTATAAATTATATGGCAGGGGAAAAACAATTTTCTACATTAGACATCAAACACTCCTTTTATGCATGCAATTTATCCGAAGAAAGTCGCCAATTATTTTCTTTCAATGTTAAAGGTATGTCATACCGATTTTTAAAAGCACCAATGGGAGCTAAAAGCAGTCCTAGACAATTTTTAGAATTTTTGGGAATAATTTTTCGGGACGTCCCTAGTAAAACAAATGACGAAATAAATTTCTCTGATTTTCTGAGTTGGTACGTAGATGACCTAACAATACATACGGAAAGCAAAAAATTTGAAGATCATTTGAGACATTTACAAATTGTTTTTGAAAGGATACGTGAATTCAACCTTAAACTCAATTTATCAAAATTATGTTTTTTGGTAAATTCAGTCAATCTGTTAGGATTCAAAGTCTCACCCGAAGGGATCTCTCCCCAGGAATCAAAGGTTGAAGCGATTAGGGCGATGACTCCGCCTAAGGACGTTTCGGACATTCGTAGTTTCCTAGGCATGACTTCATTTCTGCGAAGTTTTTACCTTAACTACGCAGAAATTTCATATCCTTTGGTTTGCCTAGCTCGCAAAAATGTCCTATTTGTTTTTGAACCCACCGAAATGGAGACTTTTGAACAACTAAAATCCGAACTTACTAATCCACACACAGTTCTACTCCGTTTTCCATCGAAATCAGAGGATTTTCATTTGTTCACAGATGCTAGCATGAAAGCAATTAGCGCTCTACTTTGTGTAAAATGCAAAACCACGGATCGCTTTCAAATAGTTGCAAACTATTCTAAAATTCTCAGCGGACCTGCATCTAGATATGACAATCATAATAGAGAATTATTCGCACTTTATTCCGGGATTAAACTTTTTCAAAAAACCTTTCTATGTTCCGCTCATACACATTGCTATACAGATTGCAGGGCCCTATCTTATTTAAAGAGAGCTAAAGACGTAAATAGCAAGTTATACCGTATTGCTGTTTTAATAGACAGTGAGCAATTTACCTTTCATCACATTCCTGGAGTTAAAAATCCTAGCGACTATTTGAGCCGCCCTAGTTCTGAATTTGTTGAAAAATACAGAAAAGGTAATCTTGATGAATTGGAACAGGAATTTGACTGCCTTCAAGGTGAATATGTTGATTTTATTGGACTAGGAGAGAAGGAACTCAGACAGGCTCAAAAGCGCGATAAAGAAATAAAAGCAGCGTACAAATTTTTGGAAACTGTACCCGGAAAACGATTTGATTTTCGGGAAATGGAGTCTCAGGACTCGGACCCAAATTCTGGAATTTGCAATAGTCGGTCGACTGTAAGGGGTTTTGGCCTATCGTGCCTATTAGTCACGAGCAAGTCATGACAAGGGGTCATGTAATCCAGAGGGAAGCCACTGAGGCCCCTCTAAGGGATGCAAAAAAGGGTTGCATCCATAGGGATGCAGAAAAGGGTGGCATTCCGGCGTGCAAAGGTGGCACAAGCTTGTGCTCACAGGGAGATCATGATCATGAGTCTGGTATAGAGTCTCCCAGGCTAAAAATTGAGGCAAATGAAGCAAACATATTACCAAAATGGCTTCTAAAATATGAACTGGTAATTCATAATTGGCTAGTTTATGCAGTCGATAGTACTGGAGATAAAAGACGTGTAAATAAATATAAAATCTTGGTACCAAAAGAACTTATCTCCACAACCATTGCCTTTATGCATAACAAATTATTGTTAGGTGCCCATCAAGGGTATATAAAAACGCTAGAACGAGAACGCGAATTTGCAGTTTTTGAAAACTTGCCGGTGCTTGTAAAAAAATTATGTCAAAAATTGTGATTCATGTCTTTGTCGAAATATAACGGGTCCTACGCTGAACCCAAGTTTGGCTGAAAATATTCCTCTGTCGCACTTATTTCATGCATTTTCTATAGATAGTGCAGGGCCCATGCCATATGAATGTGCAAATGTAGATTTGCATGTCCTAATAGCTGTAGAGGATTTTAGCAAATATGTAATAGTAGTACCCGTCCCAAACATTAATGCTCAAACAATTCGTAACTTCATTGTAAAGGAGATAATTTCAAAATATGGAATCCCTGATATCATTTTATGCGATAATCATATGTCTTATCAATCAAAGGTCCTAAATTCTGTGGCAGAAAATCTCGGAATTGAAATTAGACACATTTCACCGAGACACCCTATGTCGAATGGATTAGTTGAAAACAGGGTTAAAGCAGTTAAGTCTATTTTGAAAACATTCTGTAATTCTACAAAAAAACGAATGGAATGAAATCGCCCCTTTAACTGCACTATCGTTATATTCTTCGGTATGCTCCCCTAGAAAATTTTCTCCCTTTCTCATCTGCCATGGAGTAGTGCCAAGAACCCCTCTTGATGTAATTACCAAACGCCCAACTCAAGAAAGATTTCTGACATTCGAGGATTATGTTAAAAATCTCCTGGAAGAGATTTTTATTATTCACCAAATCTGTCTCAAAGAATTGAAAAAAATAAAGGGCTGTACAAGCACAACAACATGATAAAAGCTCGGTAGAAAGTTCAATACACATTTCAGATTTAGTATATGTAAGAAACCAAGGAGGATCGCTACAACTTCCCTATCGTGGTCCCTATTGTGTCCTAGCCCCAACTAGAGGTGGCAATTGTTTTCTTCTAAAAGAACTTTCTATAGCAAAAAGAATACTAGTTAATGTGCGACGCATGAAAAAAATAAACAATAATGCTGTCTTTTTGGAAATCAACCCAACAATTAAAGAAAAGTATAACAAATTCAAAGAGGAAACGAAAAAAAAATGGGAGAATTAAATAATGAGGAAACCACTCCAGAAGGCAAGGTATCACCAAGGATTTCTTAAGGTTGAGTACAGATAGTTTGGAAAATTCTGCAAATACAACTGATAGAGATGCCGATAATCAAGAAATCCGAGAGGAGGATGTGGAGAAATCTCCCGCTCAAGAAGGATTAAGGGTAATCACGCAAGAGCAGGAAACAAATTCTACTGAAAGAAATGATAGCGGAGAAACTGGGACAATCGAAGTTCCAGAAGAATCCCTTTTGACACCCCAACCAAGATGATCCTTGCGTGAGAAACGCCAAACTATGCCGTTTCAAGCTGGTTTTCAGTAATAATAATGAAACGAAATAATAATAGTTCTTACCAGTAATTATTTCTTGCGTTTCCTCAATGGTTTAATGGCTTTAATGACTCTTTGCAATCTTTTTATCCCACAATTCAGTTCTTTTTCCCCCCTCTTATCCTGTTCACTCGAAGAGTTTGCCGAAGTTATTGCTGAAGTTTCGCTGTCCTTTGATGATGACGACGTATTCGAAGATGAATTGTTCGATGTTGACGAAGTATCAAGTGAGGAGCTTGAGATACCTTTATCGCTATCTGCACTTATCTTAACACAGCTTGTTTTACTGTAAACATATAATCTAGCTCGTCTCAAAAGCCGAGTCGGCAAAGTTGTATGTATATGACCTGTGTCAATATCCTCACCAGCTTTAGTCGGAATCCGAATGACAAAACATTTTGAAGTCATCTTTACAATAATCAGAGTCTAACTGATGGGTCTCAATTCACAACACAATTCAATAAATCTACTTCCCTGACCAAATTCCAATTTTTCAGATCAAGTACAAGCAATAAATATGAATTGGGTCACTATTCTACTGTTATGTTTTCACCAAAGTTAAAGTTACTTGAAGGACGACACAAGCGAGATAAGTATACGAGATAAATTATTGTTTCGATATTTGAGAGATATTTACCCAGTGACTGGTTCACACAAAATAATTTGGTTTATTAACATAAAAGATCTAAAAGAAACTTCTGACCAACTGCTGAATTTCATTGATCACCTGCAAAAAGTTACATTTAATAATAGCCTATGGGAGAAGAAACTTACCAATTGACGTAACAACATATCTAAAGATGCAATAGAAAAAGATATCAAACATCACTTAAATAAAAGCATTCTCTTTCTTAACATTGAAATTGAAAGTCTCCAGAAGGATATAAAACTCTTGTTTTCTTTAACAAAAAGAAATAAGAAAAATCGAAAAATATGTAGTCTATTACCAGGTATCAGACATCTTCTGACTAATATCGCGGGAACTGCCACTGACGACCAAATTAATAATCTTTTATCGAAAATTAAGGAATTGGAAATTGGAGAGGAAACAAACTTCCAAATAATGGAGAAATCAGTCTCAATAATTAGTGACATTCAAAATCAAATGGTGATACAAAAAAAAATCTTACCTTTGAAATTGTAGAGAATACCTTAAAACAAATCCAACAAGACATACTTCTTTCATTTACGACTCTAGACCTCGTAAAATATAAAATCGATTTTCAAGTTTTGAATTGTTTGAAGCAAATTAAAATGTTGAGTTCTTATGTAAATAAAGTGCTAAATTCTGTTATTCAAGCAGAAATGCGTCATTTTCCGATTGAAATCCTGGACCCTGAGTATATTAATGACGTTCTTACAAGGATTGAAGAAAATTCACCTTATGACACTACACTAGCAGTAGACCTTAAAAATAGCGGTCTTTTAGAATTATATAAAAACACTGAATGCAGTATCGTGAGTGACACTATATCAATGATAGTTTCGTGTTCGTTAGATTTAATTAAAAGATCAGGACGCTTTCAACTTTTTGAAGTTTTAAGCATTCCCTATCCCACCAATGGCACAAATTTATTTCATTCCCTAATACCAATTTCCCCATGCTTTGGAATAGATCAAGAAGAAAAAATATATTTTTTGAAAAATGAAAACTTCATCAACTCTTGTAATTTTAATGCAAAAAGCGTAATTTGCAAAGACAGAATCGTTATACGTCACAGCACGCTTCTTGACTGTTCCTTCGGTTGCTTCACAAATAACCAAGAAATCATTAAAAATTATTTTTTATATATTATAAAATATATTATATATTATATATATTATATATATTATATATTATATTTTATATTATATATTATATAATATAATATAATATAAAAAATATATTATATATTATATTTTATATATTATATATTCGATATTAATATACGAAAAGTTCATAATCCTCTTATAACTCCTGTTGGAAAAACTCACTTCTTAATTGTTACACCAATTTCAACTAAATTGAACATTTTTGTCATATACCAAGGATTAAGGGAGCAACAACGATTAGAAATTGTAGGATCCGTCCTTGTTCAACTAAAAGAGTCGAGAGAGAGATATATTCTGAAAAAGGCATAAATAGCCTAAAATCTATTTTGAGCAAAACAAATTTACACAGAAAATTTAAATCAGCACAGTCCATGAGTATTGGGATCATGACTGGCGGCACATTTATTTTTCTAATCCTTATCGGAATTTCCACGGTGATTCTCCTCAAATTAAGGAAATTATGGATTGATTATAGACAAATGAAAAAAAGTGGTTTTAGAATAGTCGAACAAGGGGACAATGAATAATAACAAATGTAGTTTAGGGAGGGAATTCAATTCGATTCAAACTTTTTATTTCCTCCGAATACGAAGAGTAAAAAAGAAATAAATAAAAATAATAACCGCTAATCAACAGGCCATAAAATTATTTTAAACTATGTAACAACAAATACGCAAAGGCCTTCAATCAAAATTACCACACAAATTAACACTTCATTCAATAGATTATAAATTAACACTTCACAAATTAACACTTTATTCAAAAATTAAATCAAATAAAATAAATTAAGCTTCGTACGCAGCTCTATATAAATTATGAGAAAAAACATTTAATTAGGATAAAAAATTCTTTTGCTTTTTCTCCAAAACATCAACAGGGTTTTTTATTTTATATGCATTCATTAAAAAAGTATTTGATTCAGATTTAGAAAAGTGGCAAAGGAACTTAGCAAAATTAAAAAATGTGGTTTTTACATGCGCAATATTACTAGTTCTAAAAAACGGGAGAAGCGATGAAAAAACTAAAATTTGAGGCAAAGCCACTGTATTATATACCCGAGCCAGTGATTTCCGAGAAAGAAGATCGCGAAGACAAATTAGTGCCCCGAAACTAGACGCTATTATACTTTTAACTGCTTTAGAAATAGAAGCACGGCATAGAGCTAAAGTTGGTCCATAAGGCACACCAAGATATAAAAAGATTCCAAAGGTTTTAAAATACTATCATAAATACGGACAGAAATTTCTGAATTAAAGGGATCATTAGCCTTAGGACCAAGAATTAAAAACTGACACTTTTCAGGGCGAAAACGAAGTCCATGCTCACTAAAAACCTTTGCTAAAAAATCTACATTTTGTTGAAGGGACTGAAGCGATCGACTCAAAAGGAGTAAATCATCTGCGTAAGCAATCCACGACAGAACATAACCTTTACCATAAATAAAAGTCAACTGAATTTGATCAAATAGCCCCGAAACAGTAATATTGAAAATCAAAGGAGAAATAATACTTCCTTGTCTCAGCCCCCTATATAACTTAACATTATAATCACTAAACTGATTCTTCCACTTAATACGAATACGAGAGGAGCCATACCACTTTTTTAAAACCAAAATTACTGGTAGTGGGACATTATTCTTCAGAAGCGCAGTCATAGCCCAAGATTGGATAATTGAATCATACGCCGCCGCAAAATCTAACGCAAGTGTATAAACTCTATCCCATTGCTTACAAAAGGATATTATTCTTGAAAGGAGGGTATGAGCAACATCCATGCTTAGACCCTTACGGAACCCAATTTGATTCAGGCCTTGGTTACAAGACTCCAAATACTTTAATAAAACTAACTCAAAAACTTTGCTAATCTGGCACGAAACAGTAAT
>JAQQPU010017580.1:0-18506 GCA_029168905.1 Artemia sp. Kazakhstan ARC1039
CAAAAAAACACATTTTAAGATTCGATTATTTGAAGTTTTTTAGAGATCTTTCAAACCTATCTGGAAGGGGGTGGCCCCTAGTTCCCCTTGCATTCACACATTAATAATTGAATACATAATAGGTAATAACCGACTATAAAATGAGCGAAAATGACAGCATAGAAAGACAAAAACCTGAAACTGAGACATTTCGGAGAAGAACCAAATATCTAAAAGATGAAATATGTCTATTTCTGCTCGAAAACTCTCTCTTCTAAATTAAAATTCTAAATTAAAAATCTAAACTAAACTCTAAACTATAACTAAACTAGAACTAAACTAAACTAAAAATCTAAATTGAGACTCTAAATTAAAACTAAAATAAAACTCTAAACTAAAACTAAACTATAACTCTAACTAAAACTCCAAAATTAAAAAACGTTAAACTAAAACTAAATTAAAACTAAACTAAAGCTCTAAATTAAAACTCTTGACTAAAACGAAACTACAACTCTAACTAAAACTCTTAACTAAAACTGAACTAAAATTCTAAACTACACTAAAACTAAACTAAAACTCTAAACTAAAACTCTAAACTAAAACTCTTAACTAAAACTGTTAACTAAAACTTTAAATTAGAACTCTAAACTAAAACTCTTAACTAAAACTAAACTAAAACTCCAACTATAACCAAACTATAACTCTAAACTAAAACTCTAAACTAAAAATAAACTAAACCCTAAGCTAAGACTCTAAACTAATACTCTAAACTAAAACTCTCAGGTTTTTCAAACAAAAGTAAAGAACTCCATTAAACCGAAAATATAGCAATAAAATAAAATCAAAGAAACTATAGATCGTAACACTTCCACAAGTCAGGATCGATAAATAAATTCAACCCAAAACGAACAGAAAATACAATAGATAATTGAGTCAAACTTAAAACAAGCAGAAATTAACATGAGTAGTGCTCGAAAGCTCTATGCCAAGAAATGTAATTAACTCCATTAAACCAAAAGAGCAATAAAATAGTGCTCAAAATCTCTATGCCTTTCCAAGGTAAAGCATAAATTTGCAGTTTACTGAATATTAAAACAAAGTAAAAGTACGGCTAGCCTCTAAAACTATAGAAGGTTTGCGTCCTAAGACAAAATGCCAGTTTTTAAAGAAATTAAAAGAACTCCATTAAACCAAAAAAGAGCAATAAATATAACCAAATAATTTATAGATCGTAAAACTTCTTCAAATCAGCATTGAAAAAATAAATTGGACCCAAAATGAACAGAAAATACAATAGATGACCGAGTCAAACTCAAAACAAGCAGCAATTAACAAGAGTAGTACTTGAAAGCTCTATGCCTTTCCAAGGTAAAGCATAAATTTGCAGTCTACTGAATATTAAAACAAAGTAAAAATACTATTAGCCTCTAAAACTATAGAAGGTTTGCGTCCTAAGACAAAATCCCAGTTGTTATAGAAATGTAAAATCCATTAAAAAAAGAGCAATAAAATAAAACCAAATAATTTATAGATCGTAAAACTTCTTCAAATCAACATTGGAAAAACAAATTGAGCCCAAAACGAACAGAAAATACAATAGATGACCGAGTCAAACTCAAAACAAGCAGAAATTAACAAGAGTAGTTCTCGAAAGTTCTATGTCTTTCCAAGGTAAAGCCTAAATTTGCATTTTACTGAACATTAAAACAAAGTAAAAATACGGTTAGCCTCTAAAGCTATAGATGGTTTGCATCCTAAGACAAAATCCCTGTTTTTAAAGAAATGTAAACTCCATTAAACCAAAAAAGAGCAATAAAATAAAACCAAATAATCTACAGATCGTAAAACTTCCGCAAATCAGCATTCATAAATAAATTGAACCCAAAATGAACAGAAAATACAATAGATGACCGAGTCAAACTCAAAACCAGCAGAAATTAACAAGAGTAGTTCTCGGAAGCTCTATGTCTTTCCAAGGTAAAGCATAAATTTGCATTTTACTGAATATTAAAACAAAGTAAAAATACGGCTAGCCTCTAAAACTATAGAAGGTTTGCATCCTAAAATAAAATCCCAGTTTTCAAAGAAATGTAAAGAACTCCGTTTAACCAATAAAGACCTAAAAAATAGAACCAAATAATCTATAGATCGTAAAACTTCCACTAATCAGCACTGATAAATAAATTGAACCCAAAACGAAAACACAATAGACGACCGAGTCAAACTCAAAACAAGCAGAAATTAACAAGAGTAGTGCTCGAAAGCTCTGTGCCTTTCCAAGGTGAAGTATAAATTTGCAGTTTACTGAATAATAAAACAAAGTAAAAATACGGTTAGCCTCTAAAATTATAGGAGGTTTGCGTCCCAAGATAAAATTCCAGTTTTTCAAAGAAATATAAAGTCAATTTAACCAATAAAGACCAATAAAGTAGAACCAAATAATCTATAGATCGTAAAACTTCCACTAATCAGCATTGATAAATAAATTGAACCCAAAACGAACAGAAAACACAATAGATAATCTAGTCAAACTCAAAACAAGCAGAAATTAACAAGAGTAGTGGTCGAAAGCTATATGCCTTTCCAAGGTAACGTATAAATTTTCAGTTTACTGAATATTAAAACAAAGTAAAAATACGGTTAGCCTCTAAAAGTATAGAAGGTTTGCGTCCAAAGATAAAATCCCAGTTTTTCAAAGAAATTTAAAGTCCATTAAACCAAAAAACAGCAATAAAATAAAACCAAATAATCTATAGATCGTAAAACTTCCATAAATCAGCATTGATATATATATTGAACCCAAAATGAACAGAAAATACAATAGATAACCGAGTCAAACACAAAACAAGCAGAAATTAACAAGAGTAGTGCTCAAAAGCTCTATGCCTTTCCAAGGTAAAGCATAAATTTGCAGTTTACTGAATATTAAAACAAAGTAAAAATAGGGTTAGCTTCTAAAGCTATAGAAGGTTTGCATCCTAAGACAAAATTCCAGTTTTTCAAAGATATGCAAAGTCCAATAAACCAAAAAAAGAGCAACAAAATAAAATCAAATAATCTATAGATCGTAAAACTTCCACAAATCAGCATTGATAAATGAATTGAACCCAAAACGAACAGAAAATAAAATAGATAACCGAGTCAAACTCAAGACAAGGAGAAATTAACAAGAGTAATGCTCGAAAGCTCTATGCCTTTCCAAGGTAAAGCATAAATTTGCAGTTTACTGAATAATAAAGCAAATTAAAAATACGGTTAGCCTCTAAAACTATGGAAGGTTTTGCGTCCTAAGATAAAATTCCAGTTTTTCAAAGAAATGTAAACTCCATTAAACCAAAAAAGAGCCATAAAATAACACCAAATAATCTATAGATAGTAAAACTTCCGCAAATCAGCATTGATAAATAAATTGGACCCAAAACGAGCATAAAATACAATAGATGACCGAGTCAAACTCAAAACAAGCAGAAATTAACAAGAGTAGTGTTCAAAAGCTCTATGCCTTTCCAAGGTAAAGCATAAATTTGCAGTTTACTGAATATTAAAACAAAGTAAAAATATGGATAGCCTCTAAAACTATAGAAGGTTTGCGTCCTAAGATAAAATCCCTGTTTTTAAAGAAATTTAAACTCCATTAAACCAAAAAAGAGCAATAAAATAAAACCAATCAATCTATAGATCATAAAACTTCCACAAATCAGCATTGATAAATAAACTGGACCCAAAACGAGCATAAAATACAATAGATGACCGAGTCAAACTCAAAACAAGCAGAAATTAACAAGAGCAGTTTTCGAAAGCTCTATGCCTAAAAAAGGTAAAGCATAAATTTGCAGTTTACTGAATATTAAAACAAAGTAAAAATACGGATAGCTTCTAAAACTATAGAAGGTTTGCGTCCAAAGAAAAAATCCTAGTTTTCAAAGAAATGTAAAGAACTCCATTAAACCAAAAAGAGCAATAAAATAAAACCAAATAATCTATAGATCGTAAAACTTCCACAATTCAGCATTGATAAATAAATTGAACCCAAAACGACCAGAAAATACAATAGATGATTGAATCAAACTCAAACAAACAGAAATTAACAAGAGTAGTGCTCGAAAGCTCTATGCCTTTCCAAGGTAAAGCATAAATTTGCAATTTACTGAATATTAAAACAAAGTAAAAATACGGACAGCATCTAAAACTATAGAAGGTTAGCGTCCTAACCAAACGACCAATCAGAAAAAATGTCAAATATTTCTTTATTAGCTACGCAATTGGACTAAAAATGAAGATATTTATAGACAGTTTCGATTAGCTTTTGGTAAGTTTGTTAAAGACGAGCTAATTTCTTGCGAAAAGCCACAAAATTTGCTCTGATTCTTACAAAACAGATGAACTAAATTTTATTAGGGAAACAATGAACTTTCAACGTTTCGGGAGCGTCTGCAAACTGTTTCCAGCCAAGAATTTTATCAGATCGGTCGAAAATGTGCTTTGAAAATATAGGTTTCGGAGTGTATAATTTTTATAGTGATGAAAAATTTCTTTTAATATGGATTTTATTGGTGGATGTTTGCATGAATAGCTGATGCGCTAAGGCTCGTAAATATAAGTCATAATGGGGAAACATTTTTTGGTCACGGGGGTGGGTAGTGGGGTGGGACTTTAAAAAAATGGGGTAACATTCTAAAAGCCATATTTGGAAATGTGAGTTAAAAAAGAACAGAACTGGATGGTCAAAACATTCGCTTGTCTAAATTCTAAAAGATGAGGTTAAAGTTGACGTTCTGCTAACTTTTTTCTTACACATTTTTAACTCTTAAATTGAGCCTCTATGTTGAAAATTGGGGGTGTCCTCAAAAAAAAGTTGGATGGTGGAAAGGGGGTCTTAGGGGTTGGAGAGAGGTGACCCCTGGAGGTTGAGGTCCATTGTGGTTAGAGTCATTGGTGGTTCATACTCATAATTCTCTCACTAATCCAATATTGTGCACTTGTCCGTTATAGCGACCACAGAGTTTCATCCCCAAATCATCCTCTAAAATGTCTCAAACTGTTTCACCCAAAGAAAATCCTTAAAATACCGATTAATTTGTTTCGCCCAAATAATCCCCTAAAAGTAATTTCTGAGTGTTCCTTTGTTTCGGCATCCTTTTGTGATGTAAGAGAAACCTTAAGTAAATCCATTGACCTAGAAGTAGGTGTCAATGATCCTGTCCCGTTAGACACGCCCTTATCCAGCAATGATATAAAATTCTGTCTGTATCCATTAGGCTTAGAAACATCAAACAAGTTGACCAACAAAAAGAACAGAACTATGAAACAACATCAAATCATATAACCAACAAACAGAACAGAACTACGAAAAAAACATCAAACAAGTTGACCAACAAACAGAACAGAACCATGAAACAACTTCAAATCATATAACCATCAAACCGAACAGAACTTTAAAAAAACATCAAACAAGTTGACCAACAAACAGAACAGAACTATGAAACAACATCAAACCATATAATCATCAAACAATATAACCATCAAACCATATAACCATTAAACATGTGTAGAAAGAGGTGTGGTCTTGTACCGTTAGACTCGATTATAGATGGCAGCAGACGGTCCCCCTGGAGTAATACCTTTCCCCCTACTCATATGGAGCAGCCATCAGAGTAGTTCTTTCGGACAAATCCATCAGAATGGTACACATACATGGGAATAAAACACAACCCAGGTTAGCTCTTGATTCAATACGCAGCAAGCTACTAACCTGACCTCAGTCAGGGCAATATTGTTCTAATACAAAGCCCTAACCACTTTAATGTATTTGCCTGTTTTAAAATACAACAATAGGATCTTCACTAAATCTCTTCTATCGGCTGACTTGAATACCTTTTCAAAATCCATAAATTCGATTTGGTCATTCACACACTTTTCAGTTATTAACCTAAGAATTGAAACTTAACAGATTAGTTGTTTTTAGTTATAGTTATGTTATAGTTATGTTAAAGCTATGTTATAGTTTCTTTATTTTTTATTTATTATTTTTTTTTTCTTCAGCATGTTTGAGTCCAAAAAATAACATAATACTAAGTAATTTACTTCCTACAGAAACAAAGCTAATGCCTCTACAATTGCCAGGGGCGAATCTCCAGCATTTTTATTGGGGGAGGGGGAAGGAGAGATCCATATCTGGATAGTCAAAAGGCATGAGATGCATACTATTTTTTTCTCCACATTATTGGGGGGCAATTGCCGCCCTCCCCCTTGCCTCCCCCAAACGACGCCCCTGAGAATTGCCATACTCAATTACTCCCTCTTGTAATCTTTCTTATAATGTGGTTCAATACCCTGAAAAAATACCCGAACGCAACTAAGAGGTCATGCAAGTAAAGTTTTCCGCCCTGAAGGGTGTACCCTGAAGCCACTGATAGGCCACGCATTGATCCTTTCAGCAATAGGGATGAAGGAAGATGCTTTTACTCATTAGATGTATTATACTGCTTATACTAATTACCAAATAGATATTACACTAATTTCTATATGCACACCCAGAAACCCATTCTTGCTTTGAGTCCTAAATCCCAAATATTTTAAAAAGAGCATATGGCTGGAAGGCAAGGGGGTACGTATGTAGAGTGTTTATTTGATTCTGTGTAAACTTACAAAAAAAATCACTGTAGAGCCCAAAAATGTCGCCAGAAGCTCTTTCTTTTCTTAACGACTCGTCTTTCTATTTATGTTTTTGTTTTGTATTTGTATTTATGTATTATTTTTGTATTTGTATTATAGCCGCGTTTTCAGGCTCAGCGGGTTCGAACACGGGTTGTTTTCTTCTAGTTTCAAGTTTCTAGTTTTTCGTCTAGTTTCAGCGGGTTCGAAGTTTCAACCCCGTGTTTGATGCACTTGATGCACTGATGCACAACGCTTCATGCACTAGATGAGAACAACCCGTGTTCGAACCCGCTGAGCCTGAAAATGCGGCTATGTATTTTTATAATTATAGTTATATATGTATTTATGCTTTTGTTTTGTATTTATGTTAGTCTTTGTGTTATGTCAAAGTCGTGTGTGCTTCTTATCCTGCTATCGTTACTACTGCTACTACTACTAACAACTCACCGCAGCACCAAGCCACCTGAGGCCAACACAGCTACGCACGCTCCTCCTCCACCCCAATCTATTCAAAGCCTCCCTTTTTACACCCGCCCACAAAGTTCCCATTTCCTTTAAATCTTTCTTTATGACGGCCTCCCACCCCAGACGGGGACGACCTGCTTTTCGTTTAGCCCTAGATGGTTGGCCGAAAAGAACAATCTTCGGCAATCTGTCATCCTTCATCCGCACAACGTGCCCTAGCCACCTCAACCTTTCTTTAATTATAGCCCTAGAGATCGGTATTGAACCACATTTTTCGTATAGCCTATTGTTTGAAATACGGTCAGTCAGCCGGGTACCCAGAACAATCCTTAAGCAATTTCTCTGGAAAACATCTAGCAAATCTTCATCCGCTTTTCGGAGCGTCCATGCTTCAGAGCCATATTTGACCACAGTCATCACTGTAGCTTCTAATATTCTAATCTTGGTTTGCAGACTTATCTTCCTAGTCTTCCAGACTTTTTTTTAACTGTGAAAAAACACCCTGAGCCTTGCCTATTCTATTTTTAACATCTTCACTGCTCCCACCCTCTTCACTAATAATACTACCAAGGTAAGTGAAGCTGCCCACCTAATCAATCTTCTCATTACCCAACGCCACCTTTTCATCTTCACCTATTCCTAGCCTTAGTGACTTAGTCTTCCTAACATTAATTTTCAAACCAATTCTAGCACCCTGAACTCGCAAAACCTCTAAAACTTCATTCATTTTGCTCACACTTTCATCTAGGATGCTTAAATTATCAGCATAATCCAAGTCCAGGAGACTTTTTCCTCCCCATTTGATTGGGTGGGAATTACTATTCCTGACTAAAAACTATTATGACTATAATTGTTATTATGATATAGTAGACATGTATACGCAATGTCTGTTGAAAGGGTGATGCAAGTGGAAAGGGATACTTTTGTATTAACGGTACAAATAGAAAAAAAAGTCGAACAAGTCCTAAAAATAGTGTGGATGCACAATCTAAGTAGTATATTCGTAGCTGTTGAAACTTTTTTTTTATAACAAGCAAAATAACAACTTTAATAAACGAAAATATCGACGTTTCCGTCTTTTTATGACTTTTTTTGGTAGCTCTTTTTGGAAAAGTTTTCCAGGGAGCTCTGCTTCAGTCCTGAAAGTCCCTACCAGTGGTACAAACCAGTAAACCTTCTTTTCGGCTGTTCAGTGCCAACAGTACTTACAAGTGGCAGCTTCCTCCGGCATTAACTTGTAATTGTGAGAGATCAAGGCCAGATAGGGCGCTAATTACTATAAAACAGCACTAGATATTACCCTTTTCGATCTAGACTTGGTTTGCCCTCTCGAGAACTAATTTGTGATTTTTTATTCTTTATTTTATATATCTTGTTATTATTTCAACACAAACTACGTACCACTCAATTTTGCGTAAGTCTGCTCCCTATTCAATTGTTTCTAGTTTGTCCAACTTTTGGACTTTTATTGGAAATTGCGTTGCTAACCCCCGTCCACTCAAGGCGTACTAAAGTTATGCACATTCAAAGACATAAATCCGCACAACCAAATGAAAGTACTTACTTGAAAAATATCTTGCCTTAATTCCAAAATCGCAACTGAGTAAAACGCAAAATACGCTAGGTAGAGGATCAGCTTCATAAGGAAATGCATACGAACAAATATGTTGAGCGCTGCCAAAGCAAGAGCAAAAGAGTAGGTAAAATACTAGAAAAAAAAATCTTGGTAGATCAGAAATATTCCTTATCTGACAAAATAAGCAACTGGTCAGGAATTTCAGAAAATCATGGCAAGTACTAATTAATATAATAGCATAAGATAACTAAAAAAATTCTTGGTATGCTTAACTTTTATCATAATATGAAAATCATTTTTTAGCTTTTCTCTTAGAAAGTTGACTCACAATGTTACTGGAAGAATAACGCTTAAGATTTTAAACATATTAATCGGCCATAAAACAAAAGACTAAGCAAGCTGACCCATATTCCTTAAAAAAAAAAAAAAATTCAAGATTCTTTGTACTTCTTTGAGGACTTTTGCAGCGTCAATGCTTTTTAACTCTCCAGTACTACTGAATTTATTGCTACTATGTTATTAGGTTCAAGTTTTCTTCAAAACGAACAGAAATTATCCTGCAAAATAAACCCATCAACTATAACTCAACTAAAAGCTCTCAGTTACGAACCGAAAGTAAATTGAAAGCGAAGCAAACTGACAGCAAAAATACAGACATCACATTTCACTAGCATTCATTCAGTGAACACCTAGCTTGAAAAAGGATATTTTATAGTCTCTGAACAATAAAGAACTGGTTTTTTCAACTAAACGGATTAAAACAGAGGTGAAATTTGTTACGCAATTGACTTTTCTTGAGTAAGCATACTGTGAGTAAATTGATCTGTGTTCACCTTTGGTGCCAAACTAATTTGTATTTATATAGACTGATATTAGTGGATTATATGGAATATTTTGGATATATATTATGGAATCTTTGGAGCATCATTTCAACTAAATTTTTCATTAAGGTTCTTAACTTACATAAATATAAGTTGCTTTTACTTTTGTCCTCTCCTTAACAGGAAATGCCTGCATTTAAAGAGTTTGATATCGCGTTAGCTAACTTCAAAAATATCCTCATTGGCCAGTAAAGATACTAAAAGTGTCCAAGGATAGCAAAGGAAAGCCATCATATTTGGTATTTTGCTATGGGACACATGATGAATACAGACTTGTTGAAGCCAACTTGTCAGAATATAATCCAAGCGTTAGCCGAACTTCAACAAAACATACTGCAGGTGTAAAGGCTGCATTTGAGGAACTGAAGAATTCGCCCGATATTTATAAATTCCTTTCCAAGGCATATAATGCATTAACAATTAAGGAATCTAATACAGGAGAATGTGCTTCGTTGATGGATAAAGTCACTTCTACGGAACTTGACCTGGAAAAAACTAAGCCAGAGTTAATGCAAAATATATTTAAGAAGGTTAATGAAAGGTTTTCGGATGCTGATTCTTTTCGCCAGTCATCCCACGACATTATTTGTCAAATATATGACGCTGTTACTCTTGATTATCACCCAAAATTTGAAAAAATTGAACAGTTGCTGAAAACGCTTCGCAACCAAATTATAAATCAAGAAGAGAAAATCATGAAAATTGAGATGAAACTAGATTCACTTGAACAAGAAGTGCTGCTTGATTCGCTAATTTTGCGTGGTGTTAAGCAGCAGTCCGGATCTGACCTCCAATCAACAATCCTGCAAGTTTTCGTAAACAAAATGAACCTGACTGAAATTAATGTTGCCCAAATTAGGAATATCTACAGATTCAAATTATTCCTGCTTTAACCGATACCTCCCTAAACGACAAAGTTCCTCCTGTTTTAGTTAAATTTGCTAATAGTGATATAGCGAAGAAAGTCTTCAAAGCAAAAGCCAGGTTAGCTTCAAGTGGAATTTTCCTATGGGAAGCATTGACAAAGAGGCGACGTGAGATACTATATGCCGCTAAGGACAAATTTGGACATAGAAATGTTTGGACTGATCGTGGGCACATTTTGGCAAGGACTAACGGTGAAAGTGTCACTAGAAAAATTCATACTCTAGCCGAGTGTGTTTAAAAATAAGTTTTTTTTTTCATATGTTTAGTATCTTGCAGTGTTGCAGTATTGGTATGATTGTTGTGGTTTTATTTATTTATTTATTTTTTCCTTTTATTTATAGCCTCTTAGTTATTTTTTTATTTATTTTATTTTGTGTGTGTTGCGATGCAGGTTTGATACATAGTCTCTTTAAATTATATGAATTTTTCTAACTCAGGCTTTGGGGATTTTTACTCCCTTGATGGGCGTTTACTTCAGTTACAAACAAACCCCTTAGATGTTTTGAGTATTATTAATAATTCCATTGGTCAAATTAAAAGAAATTCCCTAAATACTTCCCAATCAATTACTAGTAAGTATGTTTCTGATTTCAAGTGGGCTACTAGACGAGACGATCATTTTCGGTCCTTCAACTCAATACTCAGGAACTTTGCTCATCGACTGATCAGTTGAGGCAGATAGTTTTTGATGGGCGACCCGATGTTATCGGATTATGTGAGACTTTTCTTAATTCTAGCAATGAAATGCTTTTAGATATACCCGGTTACAAAATGGACCGACTAAATCGCAGAAAGATGGCAAAGGGTGGACTAGTAATGTATATTTCTGATATTTTTCCCTATACTGTTCGAAGCGATCTGTCAAGGAATGACGAAGGGGTTTTTGAATCCCAGTTTATTGAAATCAATTTAAAAAAATAATGTATTGATAATTGGTAATGTTTATAGATCTCCCAGTGGATCTGTCCCTTCTTTTCTTTGGGTCCTTGATGAGGTCTTGGATTTAATAGGCAGACGTCCATGTGAACTTGTAATAATGGGAGACTTTAACTTAAATCTAATTGACATAGCTTCCTCTACTACGATGGATTTTCTCTCAGATATGCTCACTGCTGGGGTTCTACCAACAACCTGTATTCCAACACGTGTAACTGATACGTCAGCGTCTTTAATTGATAACATTTTTTCGTCTCTTAATTTGGTTTGGAATTCTGTTGTAGTGAGTGATATTTCAGACCATTTTCCTGTATTTTCCAGTTTTATCCTTGAAAAAACATTGAATGGGGACACTCCAGCATCTGCTTCAGCTTCTTTTAGGTTTAGTTTGAATGAATTGATCCGCCTTAGATCCCATTTAGCTGAGAAGACATGGAATATTTTTGGTGACGATAATGATTTTTGTTCAAAGTTTGCCTACTTTTATGAGTCAGTGAAGGAGTCTTTTTGACGTATGTGCTCTGTCCTCCTCTACTTCAAAGTCAAAAAGATCTATTCCTCTTAACCCATGGATGACCCCTGGTCTTCTAAAGAGTTGGAGAAGAAAAAATAATCTCTGGAAAGCTTTTAAGTCAGCAAAGCCATCTTTGAATGCTGCACGTCTTCAGCAATTCAAACTCTACAGGAATGTTTTCAATTCTTTATGCCGAAAGGCTAAATTCCTTCATTATTCCAAAGAATTCTCGGATTGTGGGAAAGATATTCGAAAAACTTGGCAAGTGATCAATTCCGTCCTCAAACGTTCTTCTCCGGCTCCTTCTATCCCTCCAAGTCTTGTAGTTGGTGATGTGGTTGTTGAGGGTATTCCATCTGTTCAAGAAGCATTTACATCATATTTTGCCAATATTGGGAAAACCACTGCTTCTTCAGTCAGGTCTTCACAGCCACAACCAGATTACAAATCTTATCTTGGTCCGCCTTGTCTCAAATCGATGGTGTTATATCCGGCTGCTGACGTTGAAGTAGCCAGGATTGTAAATAGCTTGAAGGGTTCTTCGTCGTCTGGCCCTGACTGTATTCCAACTAGGGTAGTTAAGTTCATTCTTCCTTCAATTATTTCTACATTGACAAAGCTTATAAATCTTTCTTTTGAAAATGGGATTTTCCCGAGTTCTCTTAAGTGAGCTAGAGTAATTGTTTTATATAAAGGTGGATGAAGAAGTGACCCAGCCAATTATCGTCCTATATCTTTGCTGTCTGTTTTTAGCAAAATTTTGGAAAATACCATGCTTTCCCGTCTACTTGCTTTTCTAGATACTAAAAGATTTTTTCATGATTTTCAGTTTGGCTTCCGAGCTAAAAATTCTACAGAGCATACGTGTGTAACTCTTTTAAATTTTCTCCACACCGTGCTTGACTCTGGTTTGATTCCTGCAGCTATATTCCTAGATGTCCGTAAGGCTTTTGACTCTTTAACTCATGAGACTCTGCTGTATATGCTATCACACAATGGTGTAAGAGGACCGGCTCATGCTTGGTTTGATTTCTATTTGTCAGGTAGGACTATCTCCGTAGATTCCCTTTCCCACTTTTCATCTGAAGTTGAGTTTGGTGTTCCTCAAGGTTCTGTTCTTGGACCGTTTCTTTTTTTGGTTTATGTTAATGACCTTATAGTTGCGGTTATGAATCAAAAACCTACAGTTTCCTGTCGCCTATGTCATCCTGAATCTTTCAATGCTAAAAAAACCCCATCGTTTTCGCAGGATGTGGACACTCTCGTTGCTTTCGCTGATGACAGTACCATTGGTACTGTAGTAGGAACTGAGTCTGAGATGCTTCCCAAATTAGTTGACCTTTTTGAGAGAGTCATTCTTTGGTTTGATGCAAATTGCCTTGCACTACATGTTGCTAGGTCAAGTTTTTTAATTTTTTCCCGTATTTCTCTGGCGTGCCCTGAGTTATCTAATATCCAGCTTTCAAGGGGCTCTCTCAGTAGACCTAAGGAACGGTATGTCCGATTTCTCGGCATTCTTCTCGATGAAACCCTTTCATTCAAGCATCATATTGGACTAATTAATATGAAGATCTCAAGGAGTCTTGGAATTTTGAGGAAGCTAAAACCCATTTTTCCTGAATCAGTTTTAAAAATTCTGTTCCATTGCTTAGTTCAGTCCTACGTCTCTTATTGCGCTACAATATGGATGTCAACTTTCTCTTCTTTTCTGAAACCTCTTTCTAAGTTATATGATAAGGCAAGAAGGCTTATACAGGAAACAAATTGTACTAAAACTAACCCAACTAGCCTATTACTTGATTTGCAGTCTCTCTACAATCTTTCGTGTGCGTCTTTCACTTTTCATCAAATTCATGGTGATGTTCCCACAGCCCTTCAAACTACTCCTTCTTTCGTCACTGATAGGTCTTCGCATCATCTTCGCAATTCAAGGAATATTAATATTTTATTTACTCCATCGGTGAGGTCTGACATTAATCCCTTAACTGCTTGTCATATCGTTTGGAATAGCCTACCTGAGTCAGCTCAAAAATGTCACTCGTTTGATACTTCCAAAAGAATCTTAAGCAATGTTTTAATGTCTTGATTTTTCATGTTTAAATATATTTCTGTTAATTTTATTATTATTATTTTTGGGAGGGGGGTGACACTAGCCTGGGTTGGGAATATTTGTTGTGAGGGGTACTGAGTTTGTCTACTATTTTTTGTGGTTTGGTTTCAAATATATATTTAGAATTTGGTTTAATTTATTGGATTGTCGTACATCTTTTTTTTTGTTTGTTTGGGGGGGGGGGGGTCTCATAAAATCGCTTTTTTGGGTTTTTTAAATATTGTTTTTTTTCTCTTCTTTGTTTTGTGTGTGTGTGTGTTGCGTCTTTGAAAGGTTGAAATGCATTGCATTATATTGAAAATACTTTTTTTTTATAGTATTTATGCCATTTCTGTTTTTCCCCTGTTTTTATCCTGGCCATAGAACCTTACGAGGGGTTCTATATTGATGTGTTTTTGCCGTAAATTTATTGGTTGAATAAAATGTTTGATTGATTGATCACAAGGTGATCCACGTGGAATAAATTGATTGCTTGTTAGTCCCCTGCTTAGTTTTTAATCTTTGGATTTTTTTTCTTTAGCTTCTTTATTTTTATGTGGATCATTGTATTTTATGTTTTTTTTTTATTTATTGATTTTTTTTTCTTGTGTTGAGTCTCTTAAAGGTGTGAATGCATGATGTTGAAAATGTTTTTGTTTTTTTCTGTATTTGTTTCATTTTTGTTTCTCCTCTGTTTTTTTTTTCCTGGCCATAGAGCCTTACGGGGGAGTTTATATTGAAGTGTATTTTGTTGAGTTTATTGATTGAATAAATTGATTGACTGATTGATTGATTGGTCGTTGCAAATATTTTAGTTACTAATTTCTCGTTAAAATGCTTGAACTAGAATTTTTTTTAGAGCAAAAGAGAATAAATAGGGCGTCAGCAAACCTAGTTGCCCTCTGAGCACTTTTGGTTCTTAAGAAAGGCCTTAAAACTTGGAAATTTTGCTTCAAAACTCATCAAAACAAATTTTCAGACTTCGATTTTTTTTTAAATGGCTACTTTTAAATTTGTATGCTTATAATGAGCTGCAAAGGCAAAAACTGGGTCGAAGCAGACCCAGTTATTCTATCATCAATTTTGGTTTTAATGAAACTTTGTAATTTTAGTTCAAACGAAACCCCTTCCAAAATTCTATGAACACTGGTTGGATACGGTCGTCCCTCGATAAAAAAAGAAAAAAGAAGAAACAAACTTACTGTCTTAAAAAAAAGAAAGCAAAAAAAAAGAAAGTTGACATTTTCATGCCTAAAGGCTTGAAAATTCTTCAGATGTTTTCATCATTCATCACAAATTTTCATCAATTTTTCATCAATTTTCATCAATTCATCACAAATTCGATAGTGCAATTTTCAGCAAGACAGGTTAAATTTTGGGGGTCTCCCCCTCTTTTTCTGACATTATACAAATTTACTTATTGGGAGGTACTTTGAACTCGGCATATTTTACATATTTGGAATTACAATGAAAAGCAGATTGTTTTTATGTTTATGTCGTTACAAATTAATTTTGTTGAGTTTAGGTTACTTGTTCTATGGGTCGGTCCTTATGTCAATTCATTTACCACAAATTATTTTGTGAAGGATGCAATTTAGTTGCCCACTGCACAGATGTCACTTCTTTAATGGTGAATAAGCAAGTAAATATTCGTTGTTTTTTTTTTTTTTTTTTTTTTTTTTTTTTTTTTTTTTTTTTTTTTTAACACGGACAAATACAAGAGTAGAATCATTTTGGATTAATCTCTTTTCCCAAACTCGAAAGATTCCTTCTGTTTTTCTTGTAATTTCGGCTAAAGTTTTTCTTTTCTCTGTCTACCCCCCCCCCCCTCCACAATCACCCCTCCAAAAGAAGTCGTGCATACATGATTGCTTTAACATAATAATCAATCTTACCCAGGGATAATAACATAATAAGTGCATACAGCTTTGCTCTGACGCACAAAAATACGAAGATGAGTAACTGGATTGAGAGGGAGCTTCTGGCGACATTTTTGGGCACTCCACCTAAAAAATTAAAGAAATTTCTTAGACTTTATTAGATTTATACATGATTTATTAGATTTATAGCCTATAATCTCAACTTCAGCTTTGACCTTAAACTGATGTAGACATTCTGAAGCTAATTTCTGACAACGAATGTGGAGGTTTAATCAATCCTAGCCTCTAATAAAAAAGTATGTATAAAGTATATATAACTGTCTAAGAATAATTTTGACTTTTTAACCCCACACCACTCTCCACCTAAATTCGTGCTGGTATATCAAAAACGCATAGATGTCTTTCGAAACGCTTGGAGCCTTTCGAGGGGGATTAGGAGTGTTGTGATTGGATTGTGTATGTATTGTGGAATAAAAACTCCGAACTCTGAACGTACTTCGTGTGCCGGGACTTTTGTGTACTAATTCACCAGAGAACAAGTATTTGTTGGAAAGGATAGGAATAGTATTGGAAGTTTCATTCTTATCACGAGCTAAAGGTGCTTGAAAAATAGCATTAAAAAGGATTGGATATTTTTCAAATTCTTCTAGGGACTATATAGGGACTAGAGATTATTCTTCTAGGGACTTTATAGGGACTAGGGACTATTCTTCTAGGGACTCTGCAAACTTAATTAAACATTATCCATTGCTGATCTCACACCAAGTTTCCCATCCCTAGGATAAAAAAAAAAATTGAAAGAAATAGTAACCTCCACACTCATTCTTCAACGTCAAAAGCACTAAAAATCACACTGAGTATACTCTTCCTCACAGAAAACGCCATAATACTCTGCTGGAGCCATATAATAACTTATCACGCCCAAAACAAGAAAAGAAAAACAAAAAATGACTTCCCAGCAAAATGAAGAATCCTTACGCATAATAGTGAACCGATCAAAACTCAAAATCAGTCTGTTTTCTTTTTCTCGCCAAATTCATCGATGTAGCAAAACAGAAAAGGAACTGCTGAGGGAATACAAGCTTGAGAACTTTTTTGTTTAAGTTCGTTTTTCTTCTTTATAAGAGATGATTGAATATTTACTGATTTGTTGACAGTTGTCTATTCTCAATATTGACTTCTTTTCTAAAAACTTGGTCTCTATATTTTTTACTTGCTTTCAAAACTATGGATTTGTCATTTATATTACTTAGTCTGAACTTGGTAAATTTTTATTTTGTTCCGTGATCTGAAATTCACATCGAACGTATAATTTCAGCAATAAAGCACTAATTTTACATATATAGTAAGTTTTATATATATAGAAATATATATATAGCAACAAAAGTAGAGGAAGCCCGGCGGCTTCAACGCCGGACCCCGGCACTTGGCATGCGGCAGGCTTCTATATGTAGATTGTCACTTTCGCTTGTCTTCTAAACGCAGACAATTTGAGCCTTTTCTTGATGTCATTAAGCGTCCAAATGGACTTTAAGTTAAAAGTGGTGCCTTTGTAGACTTACATTTTTTTACCTTTAACTGTTGCCTCGGCTAGTCTTTTGTCATTATGAAAGACATATCGCAGAGACTTTGTTTCTTTTAATTGTTCAGGTGGTGGGACAAAAGCTTCTTCTTTTGCCCTGGCTTGTCTTTTGTCATTACGAAAGACATATCGTAGAACCTTTGTTTCTTTTAATTGTTCTGGTGGTGGGACAGACACTTTTTTTTCTTCCAACGATTTATCTAGTCCATAATTTTGATTTTCAAAGGTATGGTAGGCATTGATAACCTTGTTCATGCCAAAATCCAAAACCCAATAATCATCACTATCATTTTCAATTTTGACATGTTTTTATTCTTTCTGTCCAGGTTGATTTTCATTGATTCGCTCACATGTTCGCTATCGCATGTCTTCTAACCGCGTGTGTCTTTGCTCTTCTTTTTCATTTTTGACAAGCCGCCGCTATTCTTCTAACCGTTTGTGTATTTGCTCTTCATTTTCAGTTTGACTTGCTCACATGCTTGGTGTTGTATGTTGTCTAACTGCGTGTCTTTGCTTTTCATTTTTGTTTTTGACACACCGCCACTTTTCTTCTAACCGTGTGTGTCTTTGCTCTTCATTTTGATTTTTGACTCGCTCACTTGTTCGGTATTGTATGCCTTTTAACCGCGTGTGTCTTTGCTCTTAATTTTCATTTTTGACACGCACTAATTGTCGTTTTCGCTTTTATTCTAACCGCCCGTGTCTTTACTCTTCATTTTCCTTTTGACACGTTTTTAGATTTTGATTACTTCGGACAATTTAGCAATGGCCTTTGCTATAGCTGTTCATATTGGTTGTCGTAATTCATGGTCCTGGTTGTCGAATGTCATGTCTTATCACGTTTGATGGTTCAGGCGTTGATTCCAAAGAATCATCATTTATAGTAACTGCAACTGCAAATTTTCGTTTTTTCGGGCCTACCAACATACGTTATATTATATAAATACTTGTTACGTTGGCAGGGGTGGATCCAGGATTTTTTTCACACACACACACACACACACACACACACACACACAC
>JAQQPU010017581.1:0-13883 GCA_029168905.1 Artemia sp. Kazakhstan ARC1039
AATATACACTTTCAAATATTTTCCAATGAAGACTATTTCATTGATTTGTCGTCAACATTTATTGATTTAAATGTTGTGGTGAAGAAAAAGTCAGATAATACAACTCCAAATGCCGGCGATGGTCTCTCCTATGAAAACTGTATTCTACACAACCTATTCAAACAAATTAATGTATTTATTAATGGGACATTGGTGAGCACTAGCAATAATTTATCCAACTATGCAAGCTACATACAATTTATGATGATGACGCCAAAGGCGTACAAGGAGATGAGAGGACAATCATTGGGCTATGAATATCGAACAGGTGTTGATACTGACGGTGAGTTGACTACTGCAGTGACCCAGGAGTATCATCTAGTTGGAAAATTAAATCATGAGATATTCAATATATCCCAATGGCTACCCCCCAATGTCAAGATTGACATAAAGTTACAGATGGCACCATCGAATTTCATTTTGAGAAAAACACTTCCTGCAGCACCCGATGCAAATGTCACTATCACATCGGCAATTCTCCATGTCCGAAAACAACAAGTTATGAGCTCTGTTGCATTGGCAGTGGAAAAGCTAAGAGCCAATGGCAACAACATTGAACTTCTTGTCCCCCATACAATCACCAATCAACGTCACATTGCCGCCGGTTCTCGTAGCTATAGCGATTCATCATTTATCAATGGAGAAATCCCATCAAAATTGGCTTTGGCCTTTGTGAAGAGTGGCAGTGCCGTTGGATCCTGGACTGAATCCCCCCATGATTTTAATTTTTTCGGTCTATCTAGCCTTGTGTGCAAAGTGAATGGTATTCCACTGTACACTCTATCATTTGACAAAAAATCCTATAGAACTCTGTAC
Source organism: Artemia sp. Kazakhstan ARC1039 (assembly GCA_029168905.1). Lineage (NCBI taxonomy): Eukaryota > Metazoa > Arthropoda > Branchiopoda > Anostraca > Artemiidae > Artemia > Artemia sp. Kazakhstan ARC1039. The sequence continues at coordinate 856 of JAQQPU010017581.1, forward strand.
GAGTTGACCATGCAATCCCTAGATCATGACTCTCAACTATTTGAAAATGGAATAACCGATTCAATGCCTTCTAAAAATCATGGGGTTATTGTTCTGGACTTGTCAGGCACACAGGATATGAGTATAGTACGAACTGGGAATGTACGTTTAGAGTGTACATTTGCCAATGTTCTGACTGAGAGTATCACGCTAATATTACTGAGTCAATTTGAAACCTATTGGGAAATCACACCCCGACGGCAGTGTTCTACTAGACCTTGCACCATGAACACAAACCAAATAATCAATGTATTTAGTATGGATCCATACATGTCTCAGTAAAAGTCCTATTGCATACCTTCGGACTTCATTGAAAAAATTCCAAGTGTTAACAATACCCTAATCATTGTTAATAGCAGTCCATCGACTTTGAAGACCGGTCATTGGCTATGCATCTTTCAAACAGCGAAGAATATTGAACTTTTTGATCCTCTTGGCCTATTGTATAAATTCTACACGCCATACATTAGCAACTTTATTGAAAGCAGTGGGAAAACCATTATTCAAAATCAACGAAGAGTACATGATTTAACGACTAAGACATGTGGTTTTCATGCACTACTCTTTTTCATGTTCAGATGTCGTGGCTATACCTACAAGCAGTTTCTCAACATCTACGTTGACTTACCTCGATTGAACGACTTTCTAGTGGAGAATATACTTACAAGTGTATTTAATATTGATTTTAGTGCCCTAAGAATAAAATGTACTAAAGATGTATGTGAAATTGTTTATTAATAAAAAAAAAATTATATACATGATAAAACGACTTTTCTACTCTTTAGATTTCATCCACTACTAGGTATTTGTCGACAACAACTAGTGCAGGTAGATTATCTGAATTCACAGTGTACTGATCCTGATGTACTGCAATGTCAGGGTCACATTTTCTACAGTAGAGTGTGACTTCACTCTTGTCATATCTCTTTGTATAGTCAATGATACTATTCTCATTCATTCTATAGAATTCACATGTTTCAATTTGCGTATTTAAAGCAATTTCATAAACAGTGTCCTCAAGTATCGAATCACATTCCGTCACAGCCAAATAAAAATCAGTGGGCTTATAATCAAAACACCCATTGTCTTTACAACAATGACGTAGAAACCATATTCTCTTGTTGTTCCAACAGTTGAATCGTTGACCTGGTTCCTCCTCCCAGAACAATCTAAAACCACGACGATACCAATCTCGTAGCAATAAACTAAAATCACGGTTAGGATTCTTTCAAATCATACCGGGATATGTACTCTCCCACTGCTTACATTTATCATAATGACAATTGGAGCATAGGTAACCTCTAGGATGAGAGTCACACACCTCTTCAAGACAGGAAGTACAACCTTTAATTTGTACAGCATATCCTCTATGCAGTTTACACGGGTTGCATAATCTAAACTTTTCATCATACTCATCAATCATTGTGCAATTCTCACATGATGATCAGCTGCCCAGTGAGTACATACATAGTGTACATGTATGGAACATTTTGTCATGTGTTGACACTCTCACTGTCACAATGAAACTGAGCTAGCAACATCAAAAATTGTCTGAGATAGAGAGAGAGAGAGAGAGAGAGAGGAGTAAATCATCCTTGAGCACCATCTTTCTCATGAAAAAAGTCCTAAATTTCTAAACTAATGTTTAAAAGCATATTCACAATATCATTTTGTCGTGTCGTGATCAATATATCAATAAATTGTGTAAATGCATTTGGACCACAATGTAGAAGCTTCATACTATAGTCTAATGATGGAGAATCAGTTTTCATTATATCGAGAAACATTCCCCGAGAAAATATCTTCCTTTGAATGAACAACTCTAGAAAATTGTCATCTAGAACCAAATGTTTTTCCATAAGAACTAGATTCCTCATGATTCGATCTTTCTCGAATCTATCCATTTTTTAGAGTCCTAACTCTCTCACAACCAACTTCAGACTAACCAGAATTTTTTTCTACTCTAAAAAATATACGCTAGTCTACTATAGAAAGAAAAGAAAAAAAATACCATTGATTTAGAAACAATTTTATTGAACATAATTACAATAATAATAATCACTGATGCATTTTGTTCTCATCAATATATTTCGATAGGACATCTAATGCTGACCGATGTTTATTTATATGGAGAATATTCACTTTTCCAGCAAAACATAGCTGCTCCTCCTGCTTAAATTTGCTTAATGATATCACGTATCTAGCATACATAGTGTCCCATTCAAGACATAGTCTACAACCAGCAGTTATTTCCACAGCCACATTGGGTACTCGTGCATCACTGCTGCTGTTGTCGGCTCCATCATTAATCTCCAATAATGTAAATGCACCACTCATTTTTTCCTCTACTAATATCCTCGCAAATAAACTATTCTGTTTGAATTCAATTCTCTTACTAATATGAATTGTAAAGAAAACTATTCCTTTTATTCAAATCCCAATCACCAATCAAGTTATACTCACTCTCTTTGAAAAGGTGTAATGCCCTGTAGAAATGTTTACCTATATGCATGGGGATAGTCACTCTCTTTGAAAAACCAAACCAGACTATACCCATCAAACCAGATTATACTCATCAAACCAGATTATACCCACCAAACCAGATTATACCTACCAGAAACCTGTTTGGTACAGGGGCGTTGGCAAATTCCATATGCGGTTACTACTGTAGTCAGTCTGGACTTGTCACAGTTAATGATGGGAACAGAACTCAATTAGGGGTAATGAAAAAATACTAAAGGGAGATGGAACGAATATTCTGAGAATGCGTTGAGCCCTGATTAAGTTGTAGTAAATTATAAAGAAAAGAATGAAGCAATTTTCAAAAATTTGGAAGTAAAGGAATATTTGCTTTGCGAGGAAGAAAACCATGAATAAGTTTTTGAAATGTGGTGGTTGCAAAGTAAGAGATTTGAAGATTTTAAGACGTTGCGAAGGGAAGAGATTTTGAAAACCACGAAGATGATTTTCTAGAAAAAGGAGCTTAGTGAGTTTAGGAAACTTTAATTAAACTCTTCTACAAGAAAGATGGTAAGAAGGAGCATGGAAATTACAGAGGCACTAGCTTGATTCTTGTGGGAAGCAAATAATTTAGCATGATGATACTTATTAGGCTAAGAGACGCTATAAACAAAGTTTTAAGAGAAGAGCAGTGTAGTCATATCAAAATTTTCCAATCAAAATTTTGAGGTAGCCATTTTGTCCAGCGTAGTTGATTTCCAGATAGAAAATATGTTTTTGAGGAGAACACCCCCCACAACCCTCGGGGCAAGGGTTTTAATTTATGCCCTGGGGGCGTATAAAGTTTTTTATAGAAGGCGTTGTCGTAGAAACTTCAAAAAAGTCTCATTCGATTGGAAATTCAAAGGGCTAGTGCCTTTTTTAATAGTCGAAAGTGATTGGAGGACAACTATCCCCCCACGTCCATCAATCCCCCAAACACATCCAATCAAAATTTTGAGATAGCCATTTTGTTCAGCGTAGTTGATTTCCAGATATAAAATATGTTTTTGAAGAGGACACTCCCGCACAATCCTTGGGGCAAGGGTTTTAAGTTATGCCATGGGGGCATATAAGGTTTTAATAGAAGGCGTTGTCGTAGAAACTCCAAAAAAGGCTCAACACCCAACATTCCCCCAAACACATCCAATCAAAATTTTGAGACAACCATTTTGTTCAGCGTAGTTGATTTCCAGATAGAAAATATGTTTTTGAGGAGGACACTCCCCCACAACCCTCGGGGCAAGAGTTGTAAGTTATGCCCTGAGGGCATATAAGAACGATGTTGGCACAATGCATTATTTATTATTTTTTTTTACTTTAGAGCAGGGCACTTCGTATCGAAGAAGTTGTCGTAGAAACTCCGAAAAGGGCTCATTCAATTGGAAATTGGAGTGGCTTGTGCCCTTTTTAATAGTCGAAAGTGATTGGAAGGCAACTAAAACCCCTTCCACGCCCACCATTTCCCGAAACACATCCAGTCAAAATATTGTGATAGCCATTCTGTTCAGCGTAGTTAATTTCCAGATAGAAATTATGTTTTTGAGGAGGACACTCCCCCACAGCCTTTAGGGCAAGGGTTGTAAGTTATGCCCTGGGGGTATATAAGGTTTGTATAGAAGGCGTTGTCGTAAAAACTTCGAAAAAGGCTCATTCGATTGGAAATTCAAAGTTCTAGTGCCCTTTATAAAGTGATTGGAGGGCAAATAGCCCCCCCCCACTCCCATCATTCCCCCAAACATATCCAATAAAAATTTTGAGGTAGCCATTTTGTTCAGCGTAGTTTATTTCCAGATAGAAAATATGTTTCTGAGGAGGAGATTCCCCCACAACCCTCGGGGCAAGGGTTTTAAGTTATGCCCTGAGGGCATATAAGAACGATGTTGGCACAATGCATTATTTTGTTCCTTTAGAGCAGGGCACTTCGTATCGAAGAAGTTGTCTCAATTGAAAATTGGAGTGGCTTGTAGCCTACCCTTTTTAATAGTCGAAAGTGATTGGTACGGCAACTAACACCCATTCCGCGCCCACCATTTCCCGAGACACATCCAATCAAAATTTTGTTATAGCCCTTTTTGTTCAGCGTAGTTGATTTGCAGATAGAAATTATGTTTTTGAGGAGGGCACTCCCCCACAGCTTTAGCCTTCAGGGCAAGGGCTGTAAGTTATGCCCTGGGGACATATAAGGTTTTTATAGAAGGCGTTGTCGTAGAAACTTCAAAAAAGGCTCATTCGATTGAGATAGCCATTTTATTCAACGTAGTTTTAAGTTCTGTAAATTAGGTCTTTGAGGATGACAACCCCCTCACAGCCCTCAGGGCCTGTGAGGGGGTTGTCATCCTTACACCCCTTCCACGCCCACCATTTCCCCAACTCAAGGGGGTTGTCATCCACACACCCCTTCCACGGGGGTTGTCATCCACACACCCCTTCCACACCCACCATTTCCCCAAACTCATCGAATCAAAATTTTGAGACAGCCTTTTTGCTCCGCGCAGTTTAAAGTTCAGGAAATTGTACTTTTGAGCAGGGCACTCCCCTCAGAGTCTTCAGGGCAAGGGTTATAAGTTATGCCCTGGGGGCATATGAATTTTTACTGGTAACTTTGTCATAGAAACTTGAAAAAGAGCTCATTCGATTGGAATATTCAAAGGTCTATGCCCTTTTTAATAGTCGAAAGTGATTTGAGGGCAACTAGCCCCCTATCATGCCCACCTTTTCCTCAAACACATCCAATCAAAAATTTTTAGAGAGCAATTTTGTTCAGCGTAGTTGATTTCCAGATAGATATTATGTTTTTGAGGAAGACACTCCCCCAAAGCCCTCAGGGCAAGGGTTGTAAGTTATGCCTGGGGGCATATAATGTTTTTATAGAAAGCGTTGTTGCAGAAACTTCAAAAAAGGCTCATTCGATTGGAAATTCAAAGGGCTAGTGCCATTTTTTAATAGTCGAAAGTGATTGGAGGGCAACTAAACCCCTCTCACGCCCACCTTTTCCCCAAACAAATTCAATCAAAATTTTAAGATGGTCATTTTCTTCAACGTAGTTGAAAGTTTTGGATATTAGGTCTTTGAGGATGACAAACCCCCAAAAGCCCTCAGGGCAAGGGTTGTAAGTTATGCCCTTGGGGTATATAAGGTTTTCATAGAATGCATTGTCGTAGAAACTTCAAAAATGGCTCATTCGACTTGAAATTGAAATAGCTAGTGCCCTTTTTAATAGTCGAAAGTGATTGGAAGGCAACTAACACCCCTTCCACGCCAACCATTTCCCAAAAAAAACAATCAAAATTTTGAGATAGCCATTTTGATCGACGCAGTTTAAAGTTTAGAAAATTATACCTTTGATTAGAACACTCCCCCACAGTCTTCAGGGCAAGGGTTATAAGTTATTCCCTGGGGGCATATAATTTTTATTGAAATCTTTGTCGTAGAAACTTGAAAAGGGGCTCATTCGATTGGAAATTCAAAGGGCTAGAGCCCCTTTGAATAGTCTCGAAAGTGATTTCAGGGCAACTAACCCCCCTCTCACGCCCACCTTTTCAACAAACACATTCAATCAACATTTTTAGATAGCCATTATATTCAACGTAGTTGAAAGTTTTTGAAATTAGGTCTTTAAGGACAACTCTCCGCCCCCACAGCCCTCAGAGCAAGGGTCGTAAGTTATACCCTAGGGGCATATAAGGTTTTTATAGAAAGCGATGTTGTAGAAACTTCAAAAAGGGCTCATTTGATTGGAAATTGAAAGGGCTAGTGCCCTTTTAATAGTCAAAAGTGATTGAAGGGCAACCAACCATTTCCTCTCACGCCCACCTTTTCCCTAAACACATCCAATCAAAATTTTGAGATGTCCATTTTGTTCAACGTAGTCGAAAGCTTAGGAAATTAGGTCTTTTGGGATGACAACCCCATCAGAGCCCTCAGTGCAAGGGTTGTAAGTTATGCCCTGGGGTATATAAGGTTTATATAGAATTTTGTTGTAGAAATTTCAAAAGGGGCTCATTTGATTGGAAATTGAAATAGCCCTTTTTAATAGTCGAAAGTGAGTGCAGAGTAATTAACCCCCCTCTCACGCCCACCATATCCCCAAAGACATTCGATCAAAGTTTAGAAATAGCCATTTTGTTCAACTTAGTTGAAAGTTCTTGAAATTATGTATTTAAGGATGACAAACCCCCCAGAGCCCCCAGCGCAAAGGTTGTAAGTTATGCCCTGGGGGGCATATAAGGTTTTTATAGATAGAGTTGTCGTAAAACTTCAAAAGGGGCTCATTCAATTGGAAATTGCGAGGGCTAGTGCCCTTTTTAATAGTTGAAAGTGATTGGAGGGTAACAAACCCCCCTCTCACGCCCACCATTCCCCCAAGCACATCGAACCAAAATTTTTAGATAGTCATTTTGTTCAACGTTGCAGAAAGTTCTGGAAATTAGGTCTTTGAGGATGACAACCACCTTCACTGCCCTTAGGGTAAGGGTTGTAATTTATGCCCTGGGGGAATATAAGGTGTATATAGAAAGTGTTGTCGTAGAAACTCAGAAAGGGCTCATTCGATTGGAAATCGAAAGGCCTAGTGGCCTTTTTAATTGTCGAAATTGAATGGAAGGCTTGACATTTTTATAGTAAAGATCGATGTGGGTATAATGTATTAGTTTTTTGTTGTTGTTGTTGTTTAGAACAGGGCAGTTTGTACTGAAGGAGTTGTCGTAGGAACTTCGAAAAGAGCTCATTCGATTGAAAATAGAAAGGGCTGATGCCCTTTTTAATAGTCGAAAATGATTAAAGGAAACTAATCCCCTCCCATGCCTACCCTCCCATTTGCGTTTATGTTTAAAAACTAAATGTTGCCATTTGATTATTTGGTTTATTTGATTTTATTTGATTTATTAAAGTTATAAAAGTAAAAATATTTATATTTTTTTCAGCAAAGTGCAAATTATGTTGCAAAAAATTGAAAACAGGGCAAATTAAAGAATATAAAGAACATAACAGGGAAAATCTTTAAAATATTGAGGTTTCATGGGAGGAGTATGGGGAAGAACATCCAATCCTCTTGTGCAAGTGCCTCTTGAGCCTGACAGGCCATTTTTGTTTCGCTTACTACGTTCTTACCACGAAAATTTACAGTATCTAACAATATACTTGCACGTACTGGTACGGTGGTAGATTAGGAATTCTTACTCAAAATGAAAGCAACAAATTCAGTACTTTAAATTAACATACTGAAACATAAGACCCGTTCTTTTGCACTAAGATCTTACATCTAAGATCTCACATCTTTCTGCAAAGATTTCCGTTCTTTTAACTCATCTTTGTTCTAAGATCTCACAGCTCACTGATGTTATCAAAAAGTGTGAAAGACGCCATCTTTCTGCCATATAGAACAATGATGAGAGAACTTTGATGATATACTCATCATTTTTCTCAGACCGCTGATCAGAGCAGAATGATGAAAGACGTTTGCAAAAGAACGCCATAAGATGTAAGATCTTAGTGCTAAGATTTCACTTTTAGGCGTTCTTTGTCAAAAGATGTAAGATCTTAGCACATAGATGAGTAAAAGAATGGCCCTATAATTTATATATAGGCCCTATAGAACGGGCCTATAGGGCCTATATAGGCCCTATAGAACGGGCCTATAATTTCTGCAGGAAAACATTTCATCAGGAGCCTACATAAAGATTCCAAACCAAGGGGAATCCAACCTTTTTACGGGGTGGGGGATCCAACTAAAGGATAGGGTTTGTATATTGTTCGCATGATTAAAGAATGAATGTATATTACATTTCAGAAATAGTTTGGACATGCCCGTACGTAGATTGAGATGGGTTTTGGGTCCCTTCCGCTCACCTAAAATTTATTATTTCTGATATTGTCTTCATCAATACGGCCGTTTTTTCACTCATCAATGTGCTAAGATCTTACATATTTTGTCAGAAAACGCTTAAAAGTGAAATCTTTGAACTAAGATCTTACATCTTTTGTCGTTTTTATGCAAATGTCTTTCATCATTCTGCTCTGATCAGCGGTCTGAGAACAATGATGAGTTTATCATCAAATTTATCTTACCATTGTTCTATATGGCAGAAAAATGGCGTCCTTCACACTTTTTGCTAACATGAGTGAGTTGTAATATCTTAGAACAAAGATGAGTTAAATAACGATAATCTTTGCAGAAAGATGCAAGATCTTAGATGTAAGATCTTAGTGCTAAAAAGCGGGCCTAATGCCTAGTGTTCGTATAATTTTCCTTATAGTTCATATATGATGTCTCCTCTCCCCCGAAACAAAAAATCGCGTAGATGCCTGGGTCCAAAGCTCATTCCTTTAATCCAAACCATCCGAATTTTCCCCTTTCGAACATATTCTCAAATTTAGTTCCGACAAAGAACAAAGTAAAGGTGAATTAAAGTTTATCGTAATACCCCAATCTAAATGCGTAAAAACAAAAGAAAAATTGGTAGTTATTAGACAACAGGAAAAATCTGGTCTAAATCACCTATCTGAATGGGTTGAAGTTAACTTTGGGGCATGACCTTAACGGTGTAACACAGTTTTGAGTGTGCACACATCCTTTGGATAATCAATTCGACAAATTGGACTTTAGTTAGGAGGTAGGATGATGGATCACCTGTCATTCATTATAAACTAGCTTACCCGTCAAGCGTTGCTATGACCTCAAAAAAAAATAATCAAGGGAAATTCCCCCGCGGAAAAAAATCAAGGGAAATTCCCCCGCGGAAAAATCCACACTGCGGAAAACTCCCTCTCGAAAAACCTTCCATGGAAAATACCCCCCCCCCAAGGTCACCGGCAGAAAATTTTCCAGGGGGGGGGCAAACGCCAAAATATCAGTGGTGGTTGGGTGACAGGGAATATATTTCAGGAATTTTTTTTACGTAGGGATACGTTTATTTTTAAATTTAGGAAAAACTCTCAAATAAAAAGAACAATTAAATGCAAGCAAAATGAAACAAAATGCACTAAATTTTAAACCGCAAGGATTCCTGGCTAAGGGGTCAATTTGTTTAATCAATAATATATATTCATTATTACGCATTTAATCTTAAAAGAGAATCCAACTCGAACTAAAATTATAGAAAGCTTACTTCCGTAGATTATATAAGATGTAGACTTGTCGTTATGCAGTTTCCTACATCTTAAAATAGTTTATAGAAGGAGTAGAGATAATCAAAAATCATCCTGCCTGCACAGATAACACGTTTTGATTTTATAACAGTCATGTAAAATGTACCTCTTTCATAACAGGACAAATTCTCCCCCTCAAACTTAAATCCCTGATATATTCATACATTAAAAAAAATAGAATAGCGAAAGAAAAACAAAATATTTCGTAATTCAATGATCTCTGTTTTGATATTGGTGGGTAATCAAACAGTTCGTGGTACCCGGTTGAATAGTAACCAAAAATCTAAAAAATGAATTTTGATAGCAATTGATATATCAAAAGAATCAGCTTATTATGATGATCCCCAATATATAAAATTCATTAAGTTTAATTTTACCAATCAAAAGCTACGAGCCTGAAAAAATTTGCCTGATTTTCTAAAAAAGGGAGAAAGATCCCTCAAAGTCACAGAATTTTAATGCAAGTCGCACCATCAGATTCAGCATATCAAAGAACCCTACCGTAGAGGTTTCAAGCTCTTATCTGCAAAAATGTGGAATTTTGTAATTTTTGCCAGAAGAAAGATCACGGATGTTTATTTGTTTTTGTTTCTTTTTGCCCTAGGAGTGATGGTATCGACCCAGTGGGTCTAGACCGTCGAGAGAGGGCTCATTCTAATGGAAATGAAAGGTTATAGTACCTTTTTTAAGTGACCAAAATGATTGTAGGGCAACTAGGCCCCCTCCCACGGCAGCTTTTTCCCAAAATCGTCCGATCAAAATTTTGAGATAGCTTTTTTCTTCAGCATACTTGAAAGGCCCAATAACTATGCCTTTAGAGATAAAGTGACCCCCCTTCAGCCTCTGGGGAAAAATATTGTTTTATTTGTTATTGGGAATATGCATACATTTTTTGGGTGGGGAGGGGAGAAAGAATTTTCTGCTGGGGGGATTTTACACTGGGAGAATTTTCCATGAAGACAGAAGTTTCCAGGGGTGAAATTTTCAAAGGAAATTTTACACTTCGTGAATTAGTCAGAAATCCTATACGAAATTTCTTTATGTCTTGCGTTTTCTTTACCGATTCAATTTTAGGCGTGGAGATGTTAAGGGTAACATCCGGGGTTGTCCGGGGTAAATTTTCGCCAGGATTGAATTGCCCAGAGGATATTACTGTGGGGAGGGGGATTTTTCCGTGGAGGTGAAGCCAGGTATCCTGGCGCTATTAAAAAAACGATCAGAAATTAAATAAAAAAAAACAATTTTTTTTTTCAACTGAAAGTAAGGAGCAACATTAAAACTTAAAACGAACACAGATTATTACGTATATGAGGGGGTCACCTCCTCCTCAGCACCTCGCTCTTTACGCAAAAGTTTAGATTTTTGTCCCAATTCTTTAAAAATAACTACTGAAACACAAGAGTCGTTTAATTAAAACAATAAGTAACTTTTTTAAAATGCCGAAAAATTGTAGCGTGAAGAGCAAGGTATTGAGGAGGGTGTAAACCCCCCTCTTATACGTAATAATTTCTGTTCATTTTAAGTTTTAATGTTGCTCCTTACTTTCAGCTGAAAACTTCTTTTTTTATTTAATGAAGCTTAGAGATGAACATTTTTCTAAAGGCAATGAAAAAAGTATGTCAATTAAAGTAAAAGTATATAAAAATGGAAAAAGTAATTAATTTAAAAAAATTACACAAAACAACAGCCTACTTACAAAAACTAGATATAAACTCCCAGCATTCAGTTCTGTTGAGCAATGCCGAAGTGCTGGACGGATATTTTTTAACAATATCCACAGTTTTGAACTTGGTTATCAAACACCAACATATTTAATACCTTTAGACTCAATTGTTTATAAAAAGTAACATATTATCAGAGTAGTATGTTCAAAGTAAAACATTAAACTAAGAGTAAAAGGATCAAATAAAAATTTTGTAATTCAATATTTTTAATTTAATGTTTGACACCTTTAAACTTCATAACTGTAAAAAACTAAATCTTGTTCAAGATAACTATGAATAACTATGACTATGCCATAGGCATAGTTATTTGGCCTTTCAACTATGCTGAACAAAATGGCTACCTCAAAATTTTGATCGGATGACTTTGAGAAAAGGACGTGGGATGGGCGTAGTTTCCCTCTAATCTTTTTAATCTAATTAAAAAGAGCACTAGAACTTTTAATTTCCGTTCGAATGAGCCCTTTTTCCCGATATTCTAGGATCCCTGGGTCGATACGATCACCTCTGAAAAAGAAAAAAAAAACACATCTGTGATCTTTCTTCTTGCAAAAAATACAAAGTTCTGCATTTTTCCAGATAGGAGCTTGAAACTTCCATAGCTTGAAACCTCCAAACCTTCATAGGGTTCTCTGATACGCTGAATCTGATGGGATGATTCTTTGAATTTTAGAAGGAGTTTTTCCCCTTTTTCGAAAATCATGCAAATTTTCTCAGGCCCATGGCCTTGATGGATAAGACTAAACTAAAAATATTTGGAATCAGCATAATAAGCCACTTTTTTTTATATATCTATTCGTACCAAAATTCCGTTTTTTTAGTTTCGTTTACTATTGAGTCGGGTCACTCCTTACTCACCGAGTCGCTCCTAAACAGATCGTTACCAACTAGGGTAGTTACGTACGAAGAGAAAGAGGGATATATGCCTATGTGAAAACAACTCCTAGACACAGTTAATTTGGAACCCCAGACACAAGGTTGTAGACTAACAGGAACGGGAACTGTCTATTGAAGTCTGGATAAACATTTAAGCCTGACTAGAAATGCATGTTAATACTGCTTTATGCCCATACATAATCGAATGAAAACAGAACTTTAGTAAAGAGCGACATGTCTCCAAGGTTTTCCCCTCGGCATCATTGTGTAAAACGGATCCGATAAAAATAAAAGGTTTTGTAAAAAGCATCCAGTCTTACTAATACGGCCAGTAGCGTAGGAAGAGGGTCCGCCCCAGGTGCCAGCCCTGGAGGGGTGACAAAAATTGGTCTAAAAGGACTTATGAGTGATTAGGGCCCGCCGTGCAAAAAGTGAGGTAGCAAAGTAGCAATGCTACTTGGCAGTTTTCAACTTTGTTGCCAGATTTTGGCTGAAAATACCATTTTTATATATAAAAATAATTTTTTCTCAAAGAAAAGCTGTCAAAGCACAAGTTGTGCTCTGCCGTGAAAAAAGTGAGGTAGCAAAGTAGCAATGCTATTTGGCAGTTTCCAACTTTGTTGCCAGATTTTGGCTGACAATACCAAATTTATATATAAAAATAATGTTTTCTCAAAGAAAAGCTGTCAAAGCACAAGTTGTGCTCTGCCGTGAAAAAAGTGAGGTAGCAAAGTAGCAATGCTA
>JAQQPU010017583.1:0-11023 GCA_029168905.1 Artemia sp. Kazakhstan ARC1039
TCTAACGAGTATACTATTGTATAGGTTTTTATTGTTGGGGGTGGGGGGAGGGAGGCTAAGTCCCCCTGAAATTTGAATTTACTGGTAAAAAAGATTTTTTTATCTGGAAATACATGCTTTTTATCTAAGAAATTCAGTAAACTATACTCACATTGAAAATAGAAATATCCATTGTTTCAGAGTTAATAAAATCCAGTGTACTATGTTCGATATGTTAAAACATAATGGAAATTAAATTGTGGTGCATGAACATTTAATACGAAATTTCAATGACGAATTGTTATGCAGTTCTCTAATTGGCTGCCTAAAAAACAGGTGTCAGCTCGAAAAAACCAGTTTGGTTGAAAAACTTGGAGTTGAAACAAATTTTTGTGGGGGAATCCCCATTCATACTGCTGTCTTTTTTGCAATGTTTAGGAACAGGAGGGGAATCCCCACTCGTTTGGAATGGTACCAACGGGACATAAGCAAATAGCACATAGTTTCATAAAGTGTTTAATCATGTGTAGGGGTCCCATAGAAAAACAATGGAAGGAACATAGAATAGCATGGAAGGGAACATAAACCCTTAGAATAACATGGGAGGGAACATAGAATAGCATGGAAGGGAAAATAAACCCCCAGAATAGCATTGGAAGGAACATAAACCCTTAGAATAACATGGGAGGGAACATAAACCCCCAGAATAGCATTGGAAGGAACACAAACCCTTAGAATAACATGGGAGGGAACATAAGCCCTTAGAATAGCATGGGAGGGAACATAAACCCCCAGAATAGCATTGGAAGGAACATAAACCCCCAGAATAGCATTGGAAGGAACATAAACCCCCAGAATAGCATTGGAAAGAACATAAACCCACAGAATAGCATTGGAAGGAACATAAACCCCCAGAATTCCATATATACTTACTACTAACATGAATTCGACTGCCTCTTGATTCGATGGCAAATGTCGGGCCAGACAAAAAAAGTAAGCAAAATCTTCGCTGTGTTACGACCTCGATGAACTGACTTTGGGGGAGTTTGAGGCAATTAATGAGATTGCAGGATTACCCGACTCCAGCAATCCTCCGATACCATCAGTTGAAAATGAGTAGAACCATCCTTGCTTTTGGTACGCCGATATAAAAAACCGCCCCAAAACTCGAAACTCTGTATTTTTTTCAACCTGATTGGTCCTTTTAATAGTTACTGTAGCTATACTGTTTGGTTTATCGTACCGACGTCATTTATCTTGTTCATTTTAAGCTACTCTTAGAGGTATTGGGGAACAAGAGTCTAATTCAGCTGTAAAAATACTTTAAGAGTATGTCCCTGCAATATCCTTAAAATACCAAGGACATTGAATTTGAAATTTGAAAAATTAAACCTGTTAAGGGGAAACCTACGTAACCATGTAAATCTAAAAAAAAAAAATAGGAAAAATCAGATATTCAGGTTTTTCTTATTAAACAGACCTCCAGGTGCAGTTATGTAGTTTCTATAGCAAAGGCCACCAACTCAAAAATGAAGAATCGTGAGTAGAAAATCAGCAGAAGTAAGCTAAAAAAGATGACACCAGTTGCATTAGTTACGGGCACCAACTTTTAAGAAAAAAGAAACATGGTTAGGGAATCAGCAAAAGTAAGCTAAAAAGGTGACACCAGACAACTGAAGAAGGTGGTAGGTTTCATTAGAAGTTGTAGTTGTCTTTGGGAATCAGGTGAAGCTGCAAGAAAAAGGAAAATGGAAAAAGTAGTTGTAACTGAAAACCTCCCATACTCTTCTAGATCGTATACCGTACCTCTAGATAACGATGGTAAGATTAGGCACAATCGCCGATTTATCCGCTTGAGAAAAATAGATATCCAGGACATTGACACCCATACAGAAACAACATATAAATATCCTTTCGGAGGTTTCTTTTGCCCGAATTTAGCTGGGACCTCCTCAATTTTAGGAGCCATAAACTTCATTACCACTATTATTAATATACGACCTCAGTCAATATCTATTGACCGTATGCCTCTCTTGGAATGGGCGGTAGGAGTCACAGCCGTCCTCTTACTTTTGTTCTTTACCTGTTCTGGCAGTTGCTATTACCACATTGTTGACTGACCGTAATTTGAATACTTCTTTCTTTGATCCCGCAGGTGGTGGAGATCCCATTCTTTATCAACATTTATTTTGGTTCTTTGGTCACCCTGAAGTGTATATTCTAATTTCATCTGAATTTGGTATGGTTTCTCATATTATTAGTCAAGAAAGAGGGAAAAAGGAAGCATTTGGGACGTTAGGTATAATTTATGCTACGCTTGCTAATGGGATTCTTGGCTTTGTTGTCTGAGCCCACCATATATTTACTGTAGGTATTGACGTGGATACTCGAGCTGATTTCACTGCTGCAACTATAATTATTGCAATCCCTACTGGATTTAAGATTTTTAGATGGATCGGGACTCTTCACGGGACAATTTACTATAACCCCATCTATACTATGAGCCCTGGGTTTTGTCTTCTTATTCACTGTAGAGGTCGTACTGGAGTTGTCCTTTCAAACTCTAGAACTGATATCGTACTCCATAATACTTACTACATTGTTGCTCACTTCCACTACGTCTTGTCGATAGGGGCTGTATTCGCTATTATAGGGGGATTCGTACACTGATTCCCCCTTATGACTGGGCTAAGAATGAATCAGTTTCTTCGTAAGGTTCATTTTTTTATTATATTTTTAGGGATAAACTTAACCTTTTATCCGCAACATTTTTTAAGCCTTGCAGGGATATCACGCCGCTATGAAGATTACCCTGACACGTATGCCTCATGGAATGTAATTTCTTTGTTAGGAGGTATTATATCTATAGTTGCCACACTTATATTTATTTTTGGCATCTAGGAAGCTATGATTACCTAGCGAATTAAACTTTTTTCACTAAACTTAAGATCGAGTGTAGAGTGGAATCACCCTCATCCACCTGCTGGCCACTCTTACGTAGAGATTACTATAATTTTTACATTTTAAAGTGGCAGAAACGTATATGCGTTTGATTTAAGCTCCAAAGATGGAGGACCCCTTTAAAAATGTCTCAATGGTTTCAACTGGGTCTCCAAAACGGAAATTCACCTCTCATAGAACAATTTATTGTTTTTCATGTTCTTGCCCTGTTGGTAGTAATTCTTATCACTTCACTTGTTGGATTTTTCCTAGCTGCACTGTTTTCCAATAAATTTCTCCATCATTATCTCCTTTACGGGCAGGCAATCGAAACAGCATGAACTGTTGTCCCTGCTGTTATTCTAGTAGCTATTGCCCTCCCCTCTATTCGCCTTCTTTACTTAATTGATGAAATTCTTAATCCCGTCCTAACAATTAAGGTGACGGTACACCAATGATATTGATCTTATGAGTACTCTGATTTTGATGATATTCAATTTACTCTTACATGATTCCTTCAAATGAGCTCTCTTCTTGTATGTATCGTCTGCTTGATGTGGATAACCGCATGCCCGTCCCCTATAATCAAGCTCTCCGTCTGATGATTACCTCAGATGACGTCCAGCACTCGTGAGCCGTACAATCTTTAGGTATTAAAATGGATGCAGTCCCAGGCCGACTTAATCAATCCAGCCTTTTAGTAAATATATTCTCATTGTCATTAAAGTCATTATTTAATTAATTAATTGTCATTAAAGTAAAACTTGTCATTAAAGTAAAGTAAAACAATAATTGTCATTAAAGTAAAACTTGCAAGAAGTTCCAATAAATGAAGGAGGGAGGGGTCGATCAAGAACCCAGAAATTGCATTCTAATCTCGAGCACTTCTAATTGTCGGCATGGCCTTCGCCAACGGGAAGGGGTGACGAAAGTGTACTGTCAAATTCGCGCAGGTAATTTTCAAAGGGGTTGGAGCAATGGAAATATCTATTCAGTGCTAAGATAATTTTGAAAATAGTATTTATTGCCGGGAATCAGCAGAAATTTTACATTTATTTATGAGTAAAAAGTGTATTAATCCTTGCATATCTTGCAAAACTTTTTGAGAATCAAATGACTTTAAACCAGGACTGCGTCACGAAAGGTATACTTAATTTTCAAAATAAAAAAATACGGAAAAGGAATTTTTCTATAGGTTATTACAGCTGTAAGAAAAACAATCTGATAGAAGCTAGGGAGGGGGGAATGCTTCGACCCTCGAAGGCTGCGCCACTGCTCTCCCCTATTGGAAAGGCCTTCAATAAAGATATTCTTTAAAATAGTACTTAAATTCTACAGTGAAAAAATATTTAGTCTTTTACTCCAGCTGGAACCTTAAAAAGTATCCCCTCTGCTCCATAGAAAAAGTGTCTATTTTTTAAGTAGCATTAAAAACGATTTATTTCACGCGTCCGGTGAAGGGGGTGGGGTAGGGTAAAGCTAGTTATAATAGCTGTAAAAAAAATTCTTATTGGCACGGGGGGGGGGAATACTTCGACCCTCGAAGGCTTCGCCACTGCTCTCCCCTATTGGAAAGCCCGTCAATAAAGATATTCTTTTAAATATTACTTAAATTTTACAATGAAAAAATATTTAGTCTTTTACTCCGGCTGGAACCTTAAAAAGTATCCCCTCTGCTCCATGGCAAAAGTGCATATTTTTTAAGTAGTATTAAAAACGATTTATTTCACGCGTCTGGTGAAGGGGGTGGGGGAGGGTAAATCTATATGATATTTAGAAACATATATGAGGTTTCTCTTATTTAGAACAATTATCATGATTTGAGGAAGCATAAGACTGGCCTTCTTGTGGTAAACTGTAGCCATAACTCAAGTTGCCATTCAGTCTCTGACCTGTTAAGACCAACTTGTTCTTTCAAAAGGATGAAATTCCAGTTCTGAACAAGTGCTGAAGAGGGATTATATTCTGAATCAATTAGAGTCCGTAGCTAGTTCAGTGACTGTTATTTCGTAACATTTTGCTGTGGGTTAAAGTGACATAGATTCAGGATCTTCATTTAGATTTTGGATAATTCTTACATCCAACACCCAATTGTGAATGGTGGCTGGTGTTTACCCCCCCCCCCCCTGCCTCCATGGTGACGTAAAAATCGAGGGAGTACCTGTTTTGGTTTATGCATTAGCTGGCTGGTGCTGGACTTTTTGAATATTTATTTGGAATAATTTGTTTCGCTTCACGTAAAGATAAGTCTTTTGCTTCTTTTTTTATCTTGCTACTGACAATCATGGCTTTTAAACAGTTTGATCTTGCTCTTGTGAAGTTCAAGGATTATCCTCTCTGGCCAGTAAGAATAATCAAAGCTGGTAAAGATACGCGAGGCAAGCCAGTTTATACGGTATTTTGCTATGGATTGCATGATGAATTTCGTCTCGGGGATGCAAATTTCCAAGTTTGTGATCCTACCACTGTTAATTTGTCCTCTCCTGCTTCAAAAAAAGCTTTTGAAGAGCTTACTACTACGCCTGGTTTTACATGAGACTATCAGAAACATACCTTGCGCTGAAAGGTAATGATAAAAACAGAGCAAATGGCCCAGCATTAGCATTATCTAGCAGTATTAGCCCGATACAACAAAAACTTGTAGCTACCCAAGCTGAACTGGATAAAACAAAAATGACCTGATGAACAGTATAGCTCAAAAAGTTTTGGAAAAACTGGCTAGCTCAGACTCTTTTAAGGAATCGACTGAGCTTATTGCTAGTCAAATTTATGATGCTCTCACGATTGAATTTAACCCCAAGTTTCAGTGAATTGAAAAGTCGCTAAAGGGACTGAGTAATGAACTTGAAAATTTAGAGGACAGACTGAATAGGCTTGAGAATAAGTTGGATAGTTATGAACAAGAATCACTACTAGACAGCCTGGTTTTTCATGGTGTTAGGCAGAAAACTGGTGTTGACACTCGTCCTGCTGTGTTGCTAATTATAAATCAGAAGATGTCTTTGCCTAAAATTAGTACAAATGAGTTCTCGAACGTGTATAGACTTAGACTGAATAATGCGGCTACAGCTGATTCAACTCAGGCAGTTCCATCTGCTCCAAGGGTCGCTCTGATAATAGTGAAATTTTCAAGCAAAACAGTTGCTTGTAAAGTGTTCAAGGCCAAATCCAAGTTGGCCTCTAGTGGTATTTTTGTTGTTGAGTCTCTGACCAAGCAGAGACGAGATATTCTGAATGCGGCGAAAGACAGATTCGGTCAGCGGAATGCTTGGTCTGATCGGGGTCAAATATTGACAATGCCTTGTGACGGGACTCCAATAAAAAAGATAAAGTCTTTCGCTGACTGTATCTAGTTTTTTTTCTTCTGTCGGTTTGTGTTTGTTTTTTGTTTTTTTACTTTCTCATGGATTGTTTGTCTATTGTCCCTTTTCTTTTTTTTTCTCTCTACAAATTCACTAGTTTTTGGTTCATTTTTTCCTTCTCTGTTTTTTTAATATTTTTTGTATTATTTTTCTCAAAAATATTGTTTGTTTCCATTTATTTTTGTGTGCACTTTTCGGTATTTTTCTCTTTTTATTACTTCGGTTGTGTCATTTTTCGATGTTAATATTTTTCTTAATTTGTAAATGCCTTCCTCAGGTAATTAATTTTATTTTTTTTACTTTATTTTATTTGTTTATTTTTTTTTATTTTTTGTTTCTCCGTCATTGCTAATGATTCTTTCCAATATTACTTGCTGTGCTATTAGTTAATTATGTGTTTGTAATACTTTGACAGGTTTTTCCTTTGTGATTAATTGAAGTAATGATTTCTTTTTGGTTCCTCTGGTGAATTGAATGGACTTCAAGTAAAACCTGCTTTTATGACTATTTTAGGCCATGA
This sequence comes from Artemia sp. Kazakhstan ARC1039, assembly GCA_029168905.1. Lineage (NCBI taxonomy): Eukaryota > Metazoa > Arthropoda > Branchiopoda > Anostraca > Artemiidae > Artemia > Artemia sp. Kazakhstan ARC1039. The sequence goes on from JAQQPU010017583.1 coordinate 6,802, forward strand.
GAGTCGCCTTTGCGAGCTTGAAAATAATCCTTTTGATGTAATTAGTATGGTAAATAGTTCTGTGGGTCAGGCTAATAAAAATACGATTAATATAAACCCTATTTGTAATAGTAAATATGATTTGGATTTGGGGGAAGAGGAGGTTACCAAATGAAATTATTCTCTGACCGCACTTCAGCTTAATATTCAGGGTCTCTCCTCGTCAATAGATAATTTGAGACAAATTGTTTCGGATGAAAAGCCTGATGTTGTCGGTTTGTGTGAGACATTTCTAGATTCTGGCAATGAAATACTATTGGATATCCATGGTTATAAAATGGAACGTATAAACCGCTGCAAGATGGCTAAAAGAGGTCTAGCCATGTATATATCTTGCAATTTGCAGTATTGCTTGCGTGATGACTTATCAAGGAATTTTTAAGGTATTTTCGAGTCACAATTTATAGAAATTAGATCTAATGGTATTGATTTAATCATAGGCAATGTTTATCGTTCTCCTTGTGGTGCTATTCCATTGTTTCTTCGGAGTCTTTAGGAAATACTTGACATACTACTGAAACCTCCGTGTCCGTTAATCATAATGGGTGACTTTAATATAAATTTGATGGATTCAAACTCTTCGGCTTCAGTTGATTTTCTTTCAACCATGCTTGCCGCAGGAACTGTACCATCTACATCCATCCCCACACGAGTAACTAATGTTACAGCTTCTTTGATTTACAATATCTTCTCTAGGCTTAGTTGGAAGGAAAACGCAATTTTAGTTAGTGATATCTCCGATCATTTTCCAATATATTCTCGATTCAGCTTTAAACAAGGGAAGAGTAACCGGGCCCAGGTGCTATGCCTATTCTGTTAGGTTTGGTGAGAAAGAGTTATCTCTTCTTGGGTCCAAATTAGTGGAAAATTCGTGGAGCTTGCTTGATAATGCTAAGGATTTTTCTTGTTTATGTGAGTCCTTTTATAGAACCATGAAAGAGGCTATTCTTAGCATTTGTAAAGTATCACCTTCTAATCATAGATCTAAAAGGATTGTTCCTCTAAACCCATGGATGACATCCGGACGTCTTAAAACTGGAGAAGGAAGAATAATCTCTGGAGAGCTTATAAATGCGCTACACTTTCAGCAGGTGCTATTCGTCTTTGTCAATTCAAGATCTACCGGAGTATATTTAATTCCTTGGGTAGGAAAACCAAGTCTCTGTATTATCTAAATAATTTTGCTGCTTGTGGCAATGATATTCGCAAAACTTGGAAGGTGATAAATTCTGTACTTAAACCCGGTTATCAATCTATCTCTTTACCTACGAGTCTGGTCATCGGTGATAAAGCTGTGGAGGGCAAGCTTAATGTCCAAGAGGCATTCACTTCATTCTTCGCTAATATTGGTAGGAATATTACTTCTACAGTTACTTTGTCTCGGCCTAAGCCGGACTTTAGATCATACCTCGGGCAATCTTGTGTTAAGTCTATGTTTCTAGAGCCAGCAACAGTAGGTGAAATTACTAAAATTGTTAATGGCTTAAAAAACTCGTCTTCATTTGGGCCAGATTCTATCCCTACTAAGGTGGTTAAATCTATTCTTCCTTCAATAGTATTGCCTCTAGCAAAACTTGTTAATCTTTCATTTGAATGTGGTGTTTTTCCGGATGTTCCCAAGCGTTCTCGGATTATTATTTTGTATAAAGGTGGACCAAGAAATGATCCGGCAAATTATCGACCAATTTCAATTTTATCAGTATTTAGTAAAATATTTGAAAAGGCTATGCTCTCTCATCTCCTTACTTTCTTAAAATCTAAAAATTTTCTTCATGATTTTCAATTTGGTTTCCCAATGAAGCACTCCACTGAACATGCCTACATGGCTCTTTTGAATTTTATTCCTTCTGCGTTAGATTCGGGATTGATTCCGGCTGCTGTATTCCTGAATATTCGTAAGGCTTTCGATTCCTTAACCCATGAAATTCTTCTATCAAAGATGCCTCATTTTGGCATAAGGGGAAGTGTATTTTTATGGTTCCAGTCTTATTTGAAGAATAGGTTAATTTCTGTTGATCCACTTTTCCGGTCAACCTCGCAAGTCAATTTTGGTATCCCCCAGGGATCAGATTTAGGGCCTCTGCTATTTTTGATTTATGTAAATGATGTTTATTATGTTGTAAAAAAGCAGAAACCTATTAATTGCTCTAGACTTTGGCATCCTAAGCCTTCCCTTGCCCATAGTGGCAACTATAATTCGCCTTCTTCTGATGTCCTTGTTTGTTTTGTTGATGATAGCACACTTGGCACTTTGAGAAAATGCGAATCCGAGCTTCGATTAAATTTGGAAAATTTGTTTGAAAGGGTGATTTTATGGCTTGATGCTAATTATTTTACTCTAAATTTTTCTAAGTCCAGTTTTTTGATTTTTTCGCGGTTTTCTCAGGTTTATCCCCAGTTATCAGAAATTCGCCAGCCAAATGGAATAATTCATAGATCTAAAGACCGGTATGTTCGTTTTTTGGGCATTCTTGTTGACGAAAACCTATCTTTTAAACGTTACATTGATTTTATTAAAATGAAGATATGCAGGAGTCTCGGTTTTTTAAGGAAACTTACACATACTTTTCCAGGATCAATTTTGAAAATCCTTTTTCACTGTTTGATCCATTCTTACGTTTAATTGTGTGGATGTCAACTTTTCCTTCACTGTTGAAACCACTTTCTAAGGTTTACAATAAAGCTAGAAACCTCACACAGGAAACCAATCGTTCATTAGTTATACCATTACTTGATCTTGAGTCACTATACATTCTTTCAAGTGCATGTTTTACTTTTGCTCAGCTTCATGGTGACCTCCCCCGGCCCCTAAGTGTTCCGCTATCTGTTAACTCTGATCAAAATAATTATAATCTTCGTAATACGACAAATCATGTTCAAGTTCCATTTACTCCTTGCATAAGGTCAGATTTTAATCTTCTAATGGCGTTTCATAATGTTTGGAATAGGTTGCCTGAATCAGCTCGAGGGTGCCATTCATTCGGTTTGTTTAAAAAAAATTCTTAAAAATTCTTTTGCTCCGTAGCCTAGATGTTATTTTTTTTTAGTCTATTTAATCTAATTAATTAATTTAGTTTAATTATTTATTTTTTCTATAGTTTTCATTTTATCTATATTTTCTTTTCTTCTCCTTCGTATATGAGCAAATGATCAATTTAAATTTTCTTTTGTTTTGCATTTCTGAGTAAGCATTTCATATGTCTTCCCCCTTTGTACAGGCCAATGAGCCTTTAGGGGAATAATAACAAGTAATATTGTATGTGTATATAATGAAGAATAAAACTTATCTTATCTTATGATTTTAAAACTAGTTTACACGGCTTTCCATAGACTAGTACATATTTAGATGGTTAGATAGCCGTTTTTCGTGGGTCTGCCAACTTCTAGAAATCATGTACGCCAACTTTTAGAAATCAGCTGGAGTCTTGTACTCCAGCTGGAACCTTAAAAAGTATCCCCCCTCCTGCTCCATAGCAAAATTGCATATTTTTAAGCAGTATTAAAAACGATTTATCTCACGCGTCCGGTGAAGATCTATACAGATCTGTTTTTGACAAGACTCAGTCACTTAGTTGGTATATGTCAAAAAATAAAATGACCCTGAAGACAAAAGAATTTCGCTGCCGGGGGGGGGGGGGCAGTCTTCCCAATTTAGTAGTCATTAAAGTAAAACTTGCATGTAGTTCCGATAAATGAAGGAGAGGGGGGTTCGATCAAAAACCCAAAAACCATCAAAAACACAAAAACCCACGAAAGGTATACTTAATTTTTAAAATAAACAAAATAGGTAGCAGGAAATGTCTTTTTTTATTTTTTTGCTATTGAATAAAGAGGATCAAAATGAGAACGAAATATAAACGAATATTGAAAATAATTAAATAGTCTGAATTCTCTCGGAATTTTATTATAGGCTATTATATCTGTAAGAAAAAAAATCTGATAGAAACTAGGGGGGAGGGGGAAGGCTTCGACCCTCGAAGGCTGCACCACTGCTCTCCCCTATTGGAAAGACCGTCAATAAAGATATTCTTTTAAATATTACTTAAATTTTACAGTGAAAAAATATTTAGTCTTTTACTCCAGCTGGAACCTTAAAAAGTATCCCCTCTGCTCCATAGCAAAAGTGCATATTTTTTAAGTAGTATTAAAAACGATTTATTTCATGCGTCTGGTGATTGGGGTT
>JAQQPU010017585.1:4859-18503 GCA_029168905.1 Artemia sp. Kazakhstan ARC1039
TTTTTTTTTTTTGTTTAATTGCTTTTCTTTTCGTTGAAGTAAACCCCAGCTTATCAGTCTGAATGTTATCTTAGAGTAAGGTTACATAGTATTATAGATTTATGTGGATATCTGCAAAACAAAATATAACCTAAAAAGTTTCGAATCTGATTGTTTATAATAGTATAGCCACTAAATTTTAGATGCTATTAGTTGTCAAACATATACATTCTTAAAATGAAAAAAAAACATTTAAATGAATTGAATTTTGTTCATTATTTTTACTATTTCAGCAATCAAGAATTAAAAAAAAACGTTCTGCAACAAAGTCAAAATGCTATGACGCACGAGAGAGTAAGGTGTTTAATTGTCTTTTTTTGTCTTAGGTTGCAGATTCTAATCCTTTTTTGAGGTTATTTTCAATTTACTAGCTATTCTATGTCGTTACAATCAACGCTGGCTCTGGTGGAGGTCGAAGGTACTCAGCAACAGCACTTGTCTTTGTGACCACAGCTAATATTTTTCAACCAGTGGTATCGTAAAACAATATAAGAAGTACAATCAACATATACTATATAAACATATAAGAATCTAAAAAATAAATTTCAAATTTTCAAATTTTAACCTTTCAAGTGTCAAATTGTTTTCTCTATTAAGAATCAGATACTGAATTTTAGAAATCAGATATATGCTGTTTTTATTAAATCAGTGCTGTGTTTTAAAGTTCTCAGACACTCCCAACTCACGTTAAATTAACAACATGTTGCCGAATCAGCCACCGTTTGGCTTAAATGCTATTTTACTTATGTCGTTTTCATATCAATTAGAAATGAATGTGTCATTTGTATTGCCGTGGCCCTACGGCTTTTAGAGCAATAGTTATCATTATTATTATAGTTAGATGTTGAGTCAAAAGCAGTGACGCTAGCAGATATTCAATTGAAATAAAATAATTGTTTTACTCGTTCGTCCGCAGTCTTACTCTATAATGGTAATGTGACAGAATGCCAAAATAAAAGTCCCATCTGATAGTTAATTTTGGGTTGCCGGGAGTGACTTTTGAAGCCTAAAAATAACTCGGTAGTTAGATTTTTATTCTTGGGACGATGAAACTCTACCCAATTTAATCAGCCCTGGGCAACTCTCCTACTTTGGGAGTCATACAGGGTAACTGGACATCTTGCATAGGATATTTTAAATATATTGAAAAGCATATATAAAGATAGTAGAAAGGAAAAATGGAAATCTTGGTATAACAAATTACTTCAAAGAAAAGACTGAGAAGAAAGTTGTATCTTTGAGGCTCAGTCTTAGGGCCTGTTCTGTCCATAGTTTCTGTTAATGATCTTATTTTAATGGTAAAAAAAAACATTTTGTTGTCGTTTATGGAACCTTAAATCAATCCCACAAATGCAGATTTCCATCAATTGGTGACAACATTCTAGTTGCCTTCATTGACAATAGTACCCTTGGCACCACTTTCAGAACAGAGCCTGGGACCCATATCAAATTGACTGTTCAGTTTGAGAGAATAATTCTTTGGTTTAATGCTAGTTGCGTGGAATTAAGTTCTACTAAGTCAAGTTACCTGTTTTTCTCACAATTTTCTCATGCTTGTTCCTAAATCTCAGAAATTTACATTTCAAGGGGTTCTTTCTGCAGACCTATTGACCGTTGAATTGGGTTCCTAGATACTCTTATTGATAAATGTGTCTCATTCAGGCATCATATAAGTCAAATTAAAGCGAAGATGTTGAGAACTCTTTGAATTACAGAAAGCTTAAAAAAAACAAAAAACAATCTTGGGTCGGCTCTCAAAACTTTGTTCACTATTTATTTCAGTCTTACGTCTCTTATTGCCTGACAACATTTTCTTCTCTTCTGATACTGCTCTCTATGGTAGGCCTTTATGACAAAGCAAGGAACCTTATCCTTGAAAAAAATAGCTCTATTTATGCGTGGTTGCTTGATTTGATGTTATTTTATATTTTCTCATATATGTATTTTGTTTTCAATAATCGAACGGTACTGTTCCTGTGGCCCTTTAGACTAGACCGTCTCTTGTCTCCGACAATTCTACATGCTATCTTCGTATTCATGATAGCATTTGAATTTCTTTCAATCTATCAGTCAAATAGAATTCAACCTTCTTTGTGTGCCTGGAATACTTTGCCGGATTTTGGTAGAAAGTTTTATTTGCTTGGCGCCTTCAAAAAAACATTTTTGGTCTCTGGTTATTTTTTTTTGTATCTTTGTTTTATTCCTTAACACTCCCGTGCGGTTGAAATCTCTGATTCAAGTTGGTATTGTGTGTTGATTTTTTACTGCGCAAGGCATTTTGTCCCAGCATAGTTTTAGGCGGGTAGACAATAGTAGGTGGCTGATTGCTATTCACTTTTTTAATGCGTGTCTTTTTTTTCATCATTTTATCTTTTTTTTCATGTTGGTTCTCTTTTGGGTTTTTTTTCTATCACTATTCATTCCAGAGCATAAAGTCTTACCGGGGTTTTTGCTGTCTAACAGTTTCGTATATTTTCTTGTAAATTATTGTTGGAAATACCAAATCTTATTAAAAAAAAAAATCAGTAATGGCATTAGGTTAAGCTTTGATAATTTATATATTCATTTTTCAGCCTAGTTTGGTAATTTTTCTTTAAATAAACATCTGGCACTGCCGCTTATTCTTTGTTATCATCCTTGCTTTTAACACAAAATTCAACAATTAGGCTATCCGTCCAGCAACTGGTTGATTTAGCCCATGCTATCAACCTCCCAATACAAAGGAGCAGCTGAAAACCAAACAGTGCGCGGTAACGAACTGTAAGTAAGGAGTGACCCTGCTAAATAATAACCGGAACTATAAAAAGCAGAATTTTTATACCACCAGTACATACATCAAAAGAATCGGGTTTTTATGTTGATTTCAAATATAAAAGTTTTATCAAGTTTAGTTTTACCCATCAAAAGTTACGAACCTGAAAACATTTGCCTTATTTATGAAAAAAGGGGGAAACACCCCTAAAAATCATAATATCTGAATAAAAATCACACCATCAGATTCAGCGTATGAGAAAACCCTATTGTAGAAGTCTCAAGCTCCTTTCTGCAAAAATGTGGAATTTTGTATTTTTTGCCAGAAGAAAGATCACAGATGAGTGTTTATTTCTTTTTCTCCCCAGGGGTGATCATATCAATTCAGTGGTCCTAGAGTATCGTGACACGGCCCATTCGAACAGAAATTAAAAGCTCTAGTGCCCATTTTACGTGACCAAAAAATTGGAGGGCAAGTAGGTACCCTCCCGCGCTCATTTTTTCCCGAAGTCACCTAATAAAAATTTTGAGATAGCCATTTTGTTCAGCATAGTAGGAAATCTAACAAATATGTCTCTCAGGATGAATTTATCCTCCACAGTTCCCGAAGGAAGGGCTGCAAGTTATGAACTTTGTCTATTGTTTACACATAGTATTGGTTATAGGAAGTATACAGGCGTTTTCGAGAGGGATTTTATCTGGTTGGAGGGGGTCAGAGGAGGGGGTTATGGGGGATGATCTTTCCATGGAGGATGTTTTTATTTGGAAGGGATATTTCTAGGAAGGGGTTGCCGGATTTCCTGACATTATTTAAAAACGATCAGAAATCAGAGGCAGCGCAATAGCGCTGCCTAAGCAATTAACGATGTTGGCTCAATGTATTATTTGTTTGTTTTTTTTCTCCATACCCGGTCACTTCGTATCGAAAGAGGTGTCGTAGAAACTTCGAAAAGGTCTCATTCGATTGGAAATTGGAGTGGCTAGTGCCCTTTTTAATAGTCAAAAGTGATTGGAGGGCAACTAGCCCCCCCCATGTCCATCATTCCCCCAAACACATCCAAAGAAAATTTTGAGATAGCCATTTTGTTCAGCGTAGTTGATTTCCGGATAAAAAATATGTTTTATAAGAAGGACACTCTTCCACAACCCTCGGGGCAAGGATTTTAAGTTATGCTCTGAGGGCATATAAAAACGATGTTGGCACAATGTATTATTTATTATTTTTTTCCTTTAGAGCAGGGCATTTCGTATCGAAGAAGTTGTCGTAGAAACTTCGAAAAGGGCTCATTCAATTGAAAATTGTAGGTGCTTGGAGCTGAAAAGAATAGTTTAAATTCTTAGGCAGCACTGAGTAGAGTGGTATGAGTAACTATGGAAAAGTTCTTAAGAAAAAGTTCAGAATATTTTTCAAAAGTAAACATATACACATTGATTTCCTCTCGTTCGTTTTCAACATTTTTGGGAATAACTACCAGGCATGTACGAAGGATTTTTTTGTTTTTTTTTTGGGGGGGGGGACTATAACATACATATTCGATAACTACAATAAGAAGAAGAAAGAAATCTGAAAGAAATTAGTATTTGGAGGGAGGGACGGACCCGGAGCCCCCCTATATTCATACTTGCCTCATCATAGCCGCCAAAGCAACCCATCGGTCTTTATCATTAATGTAAAATTTTACTACTTTATTGCGAGTACTATATCCACTGTGGTATACTATTAGTACTATTTTTTAGTTACTATACCAACGATATTGTAATTACTATATTACAATAATTACTGTATTTCGATCTACCATTTTGCAGTTACTATACTTACAACAAGCTAATACGACTATATAAAGCGACTATGTTACGAGTTTTCATCATCACTGTTATAATTACTATGTCGGAACTACTGAATTAAGTTGAATTTATTTATAACCCGTTGAAAATACAATAACGAACTGAGTACAAGAAAAAGAAGAGGAAAAAAAACAAATGCAAAAGAAAAAGACAGATAATGACAAATAAAACAAAATTAAAATTCATAGAATAATCACACAAGCAAAGTAATAAACCAAACAATCACACAGCATAAAAAACACCCCAAAAAAAAAAAAAAACAAAAAAAAAAAAAAAAAAAGAAAGATAAAACGATAAAACTTGTAGAACAAGCGCACAAGCATAATAATAAACCAAACAATCATAGAGTATACATAACAGACAAAAAACAATAAACGTTAAAGACCTATCATAGGCAGCGCAATCGCGCTACCTAAGTAAAGAACGATGTTGGCACAATGTATCATTTATTATTTTTTTTTCCTTTAGACCAGGACACTTTGTATCAAAGGAGTTGTCGTAGAAAGGGCTCATTCGATTGGAAAATGGAATGGCTAGGTGCCCTTTTTAATAGTCGAAAGTGATTGGAAGGCAACCAACACCCCATCCACACCCACATTTTCCCTAAACACATCCATTCAAAATTTTGAGATAACCATTTTGTTCAGCGTAGTTGATTTCCAGACAGAAATTATGTTTTTGAGGAGGATACTCCCCCACAACCTTCAGGGCAGAGGTTGTAATTTATGTCCTGGGGACATATAAGGTTTTTATAGAAGGCGTTGTCATAGAAACTTCAAAAAAGGCTCATTCGATTGGAAATTCAAAGGGCTATTGCCCTTTTTAATAGTCGAAAGTAATTGTAGGACAACTAGCCCCCCCCACCCATCATTCACCTAAACACATCCAATAAAAATTTTGAGATAGCCATTTTGTTCAGCATAGTTGATTTCCAGATAGAAAATATTTTTTTGAGGAGGACACTCCCCCACAACCCTTGGGGCAAGAGTTGTAAGCTATGCCCTGGGGGCATGTAAGGTTTTTATAGAACGCGTTGTCCTAGAAATTTCAAAACGGGCTCATTCGATTGGAAATTAAAAAGGCTAGTGCCCTTTTTTAATAGTCGAAAGTGATTGGAAGGCAACTAACACCCCTTCCACGCCCACCATTTCCCCAAACACATCCAATAAAAATTTTTAGATAGCCAATTTGTCCCACGACGTTCAAGGTTCAGGAAATTATACCTTTGAGCAGGACACTTCCCCCACAGTTTTCAGGGCAAGAGTTATAAATTATGCCTTGGGGGCATATAAGGTTTTTATTGAAAACTTTATAGTAGAAACTTGAAAAAGTGCTCATTCGATTTGAAATTCAAAGGGCTAGTACCCTTTTTAATAGTAGAAAGTGATTTGAGGGCAACTAACCCCCCTCTTATGCCCGCATTTTCCCTAAAAACATCCAATCAAAATTTTGAGATAGCCATTTTATTCAACGTAGTTGAAAGTTTTGTACATTAGGTATTTAAGGATGAAAACCCCTCCCCCCACAGCCCTCAGGGCAAGGATTGTAAGTTATGCCCTGGGGGCACATAAAGTTTTTATTCAAAGCGTTGTCGTACAAACTTCAAAAGCGCTGATTCAATAGGAAATTGAAAGGGCTAGTGCCTTTTTTAATAGTTGAAAGTGATTGGATAGCGACTAACGCCCCTCTCACGCCCACAATTTTCTCTAACACATATAATCAAAATTTTGAGATATCCATTTTGTTCAACATAGTTGAAAGTTCTGGAAATTAGGTCTTTTAGGATGATACCCCCTCAGAGTCCTCAAGGTAAGGGTTGTAAGTTATGCCCTGGGGGCATATACGGTTTATATAGAAAGTGGTTGTATAAACCATAGGCAGCGCGATCACGCTGCCTAAGCATAGAACGATGTTGGCACAATGTGTTAATTTTTTTCCATACCAGGTCCCTTCGTATCAAAGGAGTTGTCGTAGAAATTCGAAAATGGCTCATTCGATTGGAAATTGGAGTGTCTAGTGCCCTTTTAAATAGTCGAAAGTGATTGGAAGGCAACTAACACCCCTTCCACGCCCACCATTTCCCCAAACACACCCAATAAAAATTTTTAGATAGCCAATTTGTCCCACGACGTTCAAAGTTCAGGAAATTATATCTTTGAGCAGGACACTCCCCCCTTAGTGTTCAGGGGGAAAAGGTTATAAATTATGCCTTGGGGAGCATATAAGGTTTTTATTGAAATCTTTGTCGTAGAAACTTGAAAAAGTGCTCATTCGATTTGAAATTCAAAGAGCTAGTACCCTTTTTAATAGTCGAAAGTGATTTGAGGGCAACTAACCCCCCTCTTACGCCCACCTTTTCCCCAAACACATCCAATCAAAATTTTAAGATAACCATTTTATTTAACGTAGTTGACATTTTTGTAAATTAGGTATTTAAGGATGACAACCCCTCCCCCCACAGCCCCCAGGGCAAGGATTGTAAGTTATGCCCTGGGGGCATATAAAGTTTTTATTGAAAGCGTTGTCGTAGAAACTTCAAAAGCACTCGTTCAATTGGAAATTGAAAGAGCTAGTGCCTTTTTTAATAGTTGAAAGTGATCGGATAGCGACTAACGCTCCTCTCACGCCCACCACTTTCTCAAACACATCCAATCAAAATTTTGAGATATCCATTTTGTTCAACATAGTTGAAATTTCTGGAAATTAAGTCTTTTAGGATGATACCCCCTCAGAGCCCTCAGTGTAAGGGTTGTAAGTTATGCCCTAGGGGCATATAAGGTTTATATAGAAAGTTGTTGAATAAACCATAGGCAGCGCGATCGCGCTGCCTAAGCAAAGAACGATGTTGGCACAATGTGTTATTTCTTTTTTCCATACCAGGGCCCTTCGTATCAAAGGAGTTGTCGTAGAAACTTCGAAAATGGCTCATTAGATTGGAAATTGGAGTGTCTAGTGCCCTTTTTAATAGTCTAAAGTTATTGGAGGGCAACTAGCCCCCCACTCCACGCCCATTATTCCCGCAAACACAGCCAATCAAAATTTTGAGATAGCCATTTTGTTCAGCATAGTTGATTTCCAGATAGAAAATATGTTTTTGAGGAGGACACTCCCCCGCAACCCTCAGGGCAAGGGTCTTAATTTATGCCCTCGGGCATATAAGAACGATGTTGGCACAATGTATTGTTTATTACTTTTTTCCTTTAGAGTAGGGCACTTCGTATCGAAGAAGTTGTCGTAGAAACTTCGAGAAGGGCTCATTTAATTGGAAATTGGAGTGGCTTGTGCCGTTTTTAATACTCGAAAGTGATTGGAAGGTGACTAACACTCCTTCCACGCCCACCATTTTCCGACACACATCCAATCAAAATTTTATGATAGCCTTTTTGTTCAGCGTAATTGATTTCCGGATAGAAATTATGTTTTTGAAGAGGACAGTCCCCCACAGTCCTTAGGGCAAGGGTAGTAAGTTATGGCCTGGGGCATATAAGGTTTTTATAGATAGAGTTGTCGTAAAACTTCAAAAGGGGCGCATTCAATTGGAAATTGAGAGGGCTACTGCCCTTTGTAATATTCGAAAATGATTGGTAACTAACCCCCCTCTCACGCCCACCATTCCTCCAAAGACATCCAATCAAAATTTTCAGATAGCCATTTTGTTCAACGTAATAGAAAGGTCTGGAAATTAGGTCTTTTGAGAATTTTGAGAATGACACCCCCCCCCCCAAACACTCAGGGCAAGGGCTGTAAGTTATGCCCTGGGGGCATGTAAGATTTTTATTGAAAGGTTTGTTGTAGAAATTTCAAAAAGGTTTATTTGATTGTAAATTGAAAGGGCTAGGGCCACTTTTAGTAGTTGCAAGTGATTGGAGAGCAACTACCGCCCCTATCACGCCCACCATTTCCCCAAACACATCAATTCAAAATTTTGAGATAGCGGCCATTTTGTTTAACGTAATTGAAAGTTCTGGAAATTTGGTCTTAGATGATGACAAACACCCTAACAGACTTTAGGGTAAGGGTTGTAATTTATGCCCTGGGGGCATATAAGGTGTTTATAGAAAGCTTTGTCGTTTCAAAAAGGGTTCATTCCATTGGAAATAGAAAGGCCTAGTACCCTTTTTAATAGTCGAAAGTGATTGGAAGGCTTGGCATTTTAATAGTAAAGATCGATGTGGGTATAATGTATTATTTTTGTTGTTTAGACCAGGGCACCCCGTATCGAAGGAGTTGTCGTAGGAACTTCGAAAAGGGATCATTCGTTTGAAAATGGAAAGGGCTGATGCCCTTTTTAATAGTCAAAAGTGATTGGAGGGCAACTAATCCCCCTACCACTCCCACCCTCCCACGCCCATCCTCCCATTTGCCTATTATGTTTAAAAACTAAATGTTGCCTTAAGATTAAATCAAAATGCACTGTCTTAATCCTATATCCCAATAAGGCATCTCAGCAGTATCCCAAGAACGACTGAGGTGAGGGTATTATGTTCAAACTTTCGGGGCTACTTCTGCTCTTAAAATTTAACCAAATCAAAATAGCGTAAGTGTTTCCAAGCTATCAAAGAAAGTAAAGAGATTTTTTTGCGAATGGTATCAAGTTTTCCATTTCAGGTCAACTAGAGGAGGTATGAAACTAAATTAAGCAGTACTATTTGTGTCCAGGTTTTTAAAAGGGTGTATGTTGTAAAAAAATGCAGAAAATTTTTCTCCAGCATACAAATAGCAGGCCAAACTATAAAGTCTTAAAAAATGAAAAGATTTAAAGTATTATTTTCTTTTTCCCTGAAAAGACTCTGTCAATACAAAACGAACAGAAATTAATTAAAAAAAAACTTTTTCCACAAAATTAGTTTTTCAAAGAAAGTACAAATGAATGTTCATTTTCTGTTTAATATAAATATACTGATATTTAGTAATCAAAATGTTAATATTATTTGATTTATTAAAGTTATAAAAGTAAAAACATTCATATTTTTTTCAGTAAAGTGCAAATTTTGTTCTGGCCTTGGGAAGGCATAGGGGTTTTGCGCCCAACTTATGTTAATTTCTGCTCGTTTTGAGTTTGACTCAGTTACTTATTGTAATTTCTGTTCGTTTTGGGTTTCATTTATTTATCGATGCTGATTTGTAGTAGTTTCACGCTTGGTAGATTATTGGATTTAATTTTTACTCATTTTTTGTTTAATGGGGTTATTTACTTTTCTTTGAAAAACTTATTTTGTGGAAAAAGTTTTTTTAATTAATTATATAAAAATAAAACAATTTTTTAAAACTGAAATTAAGGAGCAGCATTAAAACTTCAAAAAGAACAGAATTTATTACGTATATGAGTGGTTTCGCCCCCTAGTCAATACTTCGCTCTTTACGCTAAAGTTTTTTTTAGTACTTTCAAAAGAGCTATCTATTCTAGTTAAACGGTCTTTGTGATTCAGGGGTTTGTTATTCGAACAAAATTCGAGCTTTAGCGTAAAGAGCGAGGTTTTGACTAGGGGGCGAACCCCCTCATATACGTAATAATTTCTGTTTGTTTTAAGTTAAAATGCTGCTCCTTACTTTCAGTTAAAAAAGACTTGTTTTTTTATTTTATAGTTATAGAGCGCAATCATAATGCTGTAAAAACTGCAAATCTACTAAAAGTTGAATCTGATTCTTAATAGAAAGAAAAGTTGACTTTGGAAATTTCGAAAATTTGAAATTTGCTCTCGTAAATTGAATAGTACTACTATTACTACTACTGCTAACAACTCACCGTAGTACTGAGCTGCCTGAGGCCAACACAGCTACAAACGCTCCTTTTCCATCCCAATATATTCAAAACCTCTCTCTTTCCACCCTCCCAGGAAGTAACCATTTCCCTTAAATCTTTTTTTATGACATCCTCCCAACCCAACCGTGGACTACTTGCTTTTCGTTTACGCCTAAACGGTTGGACGAAAAGGACAATCTTTGAAAATTTGTCATCTTTCATTTCAACCTTTCTCTCATTATCAACCTTTCCCCTAGAAAGCAGGATTGAACCACACTTTTCGTACAGCCCACTGTTGGAAATACGGTCAGTCAGCCGGATACCCTGAACAAATCGTTGGCAATTTCTTTGGAAAACATCAAGCAAATCTTCATCCGCTTTTCGGAATGCCCATGCTTCAGAACCATATTTGACCACTGTCTTTATTTGACCATATTTGATCACTTGTTACATTATTTTAAAGTTCCACTGGTTGTGAAATATGACTTTTTGCCAAAACTGAGCATCTTCTACTTCAACGTTTTAATTTGCGCAATAGATATCCAACCTGCATGATTCTTTGTGTTTTGTGTCAGGATAATCTATGCAAAGACGAGAAAATGTACAAATAGTTGGAATTGTATATGAACTACAAAGATTATCGTTATTAAAAAAGAAAATCCGATCTAGTCTAAAAAAAGCTGACCCCACTGAGCTTCAACAATTTACCTCTACTATTTTATGGTTTTAGCTCAATTGGATGCAATAAGGAAAGTAAGCCTTTCTTCGATTTTGTGTATGACCGGGAATAAACTGAGAAGTATGCAACCTTTAAGTTTCAGACTACCATCACATATGTAAGTTATATTTATTATCCATTATTTTTTTAATCCTTGTGTTTAATGAGTAAATTATGTTGTATTTGATTTTTACATTCATTTTGTTTACCAATATTTTTAATCTAATAGTCAGTAATACAGTAAATACATTACAGGTGTTAATCAGACATTGGTAGCCCCTTCCTATGTATTTACTCCGTTGATCCTTTGCTAAAATTGAATATTCTAATTAACTTTGTTAAAAGTTAATGGTAATAAAAATAATACTAACAACTTTACTGCTCTAAAATGTCTGTTGCTCTAAAACCCGTAATTTGTATTACAGTGCCAAAGCTGGCACTGGTATTCGTACCTTGATTTCACCTGTGCCAGAACTGATGCCACTAGTGTAGGCCCAAGGTCCCTCACGGACTGTTTGTCAAATGTCATAGATTCTAAAAGCTCTTTCGTCATCGGGAAGGTAGGGAAGGGGGAAGGTAGGGGAAAGGGCCCCCTAGCATATATGTTGTATGACGGTACACCTAAATACCTTCTTCCTTAACTGGGTTCGGGGAGATAATCAACAGCGGTCGTAGAAAATATGGCTTACTTTTTTTTCACTAATGTGTCATATCCAACCCAAACTTTATGAACTAACTCTCGAGATGAATTATAAATATTAACTCTAAAGATGAGCTACAAAAATGAACTAACTGAGACGAACTAACTAAAAAATGTCTGTCAAACAGTTCGTGGTAACGAACTGTAAGTAAGGAGCGACCCGGCTCAATGGTAACCGAAACTCTAAAAAACGGAATTTTGGTACCAATAGATACATCAAAAGAATCAGATTTTAATTCTGATTTCAAAAATATAAGTTTCATCAAGTTTAATCTTACCCATCAAAAGTTACGCGCCTGAGAAAATTTGGCTCATTTTCGAAAAAAGGGGGAAAGACCCCCTAAAAGTTATAGAGCCTTAATGAAATTCACACCATCATATTCAGCGTATCAGATAACCCTACTGCAGAGGTTTCAAGCTCCTATCTACAAAAATGCGGAATTTTGCATTTTTTGCCAGAAGAAAGATCACGGGTGCGTGTTTATTTGTTTTTTGTTTTGTTTTTCCCCAGGGGTAATCGTATTGACCCAGTGGTCCTAGAATATCGTAAGAGGGCTCATTGGAACGGAAATTAAAAGTTCTAGTGCCCTTTCTAAGTGACCAAAAAATGGAGGGCAACTAGGCCCCCTCCCACGCTAATTTTTTTCTCAAAGTCACCCAATTAAAATTTTGAGATAGCCATTGTGTTTAGCATAGTCGAAAACCTAATAAATATGTCTTTTACGATGACTTAATCCCCCACAGTTCCCAGGGCAAGGGCTGCAAGTTATGAACTTTGCCCATTGCTTACATATTGTATTGGTTATTGGGAACTATACAGACATTTTCAGGAAGAATTTTTTTCTGGTGGGGGGGGGGAGGGGGGCTGGAGAAGGGGGTTACTCGGGAGAATCTTTCCGTGGAGGATGTTTCTTTGGGGTAAGGGACATTTCTATGAAGGGGGCGCCGGATTTCCAAGCATTATTTAAAAAACGATCAGAAATTAAATTAAAAAAAACAAGTACTTTCAACTGAAAGTAAGAAGCAACATTAGAACTTAAAATGAACAGAAATTATTACGTATATGAGGGGGTTCTCCCCCAAGTCAATACTTCGCTCTTTACGCTACAGTTTTTTTTTTAGTGCTTTCAAAAGAGCTATCTATTCTAATTAAACGGCCTTTGTGATTCAGGGGTTTGTGAATTAAAATTTTTTTTTAACTTTTAACGTAAAGAGCGTGGTATTGACTAAGGGGAGAACCCCA
Organism: Artemia sp. Kazakhstan ARC1039; assembly: GCA_029168905.1. Classification (NCBI taxonomy): domain Eukaryota; kingdom Metazoa; phylum Arthropoda; class Branchiopoda; order Anostraca; family Artemiidae; genus Artemia; species Artemia sp. Kazakhstan ARC1039. The sequence continues at coordinate 17,899 of JAQQPU010017585.1, forward strand.
TCATATACGTAATAACATATACGTAATAAAAAAAACAAAAAAAGCAAGTTATACGGCTCAATAGTAAGCGAAACTTTTAAAAACGGAACTTTGATGTCAATTAATGTATCAAAAGAATGGGCTTATAATGCTGATTCTAAATATATGAATTTTATTAAGTTTAGTATTACTCATCAAAGGCTACGAGCCTCAGAAAACTCACCTGATTTTTTAAAGAGGGGGGAAACATCCCCTAAAAGTGAAAAATTTTTAATGAAAATCACACCGTCAGATTCAGCGTATCAGAAAACCCTATAACATAGGTTTCAAGCTCATATCTGCAAAAATCTGCAACTTTGTATTTTTTGCCAGAAGAAAAATATACGAATATAGAAGTTCGTTACGTAAGTTAATTTGTAAATTACGTCAGAACCAAATTTAGAGACAGCCATTTAGCAAAAGAAAAGTAAAATTTTTATGCAAATTTTGTTTACTTATTCAATGACGGCGAGCCAAAATAAAAGCTGCATTAACTAAAAAACGATCAGAAATTAAATAAAAAAAACAAGTTTTTTAAACTGAAAGTAAGGAGCGACATTAAAACTTAAAACGAACAGAAATTATTC
>JAQQPU010017587.1:0-10928 GCA_029168905.1 Artemia sp. Kazakhstan ARC1039
TCCGAAACCCCTGTATAGGAAACTTTCTGTCCCTTGGCTTGAAACAGGAAGGGAAATATATTGGCTTGAGTATCAAGAAAAGTGGCAGCTATTACAACATTCTGCCTAAACAGGATATTTTTTTTTCTCTTTTCTTCTTTTCCAGAGATAGCTTGGCACTGGAACATCGTAGAGAGTTGTTCAATGGCTCATTTTAAAGGAAATTAATTGGGTTAAAATTATAATAAAGATCGAACTCTTCCCTATACTAACTTGCATACGCAACTTCACTATAGTTAAGATTACAGTATTTATATTATGCATCATTATAATTTTACATTAAAAGACGATCACTGAAATAACAAACCATTCCATACATTGGACTTAGTTAGCTACTTGATTGTTTGAGTTTCGTCTCTTACTATTTAAAAGAAGAAAAAGCCGTAGGCTTTTTCCTGTTTGTATTTATAGTTAAAAAATGAACTCAAGTCCAAAGAAACTGAACACTGTGGTTCATTAATATTATCTTCAATATTTTAGCTAGAATGTAAATAAACAAGTTTCTTTTTTAAATTTTAAATTGAAAAGATAGTACTTTTAATTCAACATATTAAAAGTTCTCCCCGACGGGGAATCGAACCCCCTTCTCCCAGGTAACAAGTGGACATAATTACCATTAGACTATCGAAGACTTATAAAATAAAAGTTACATATATGTTACATTAAAGAACGAACTTTCGTCCATAGTAATTGAAGTATTATAAGAAATCATTATATAGATGATGAATTCTCCTTAATGATTAATATTAGACATACATTAAAATCTTGTTTAGGGTAAAAGACCAGTTATCCAGGTTGCAGCGGTAGCTAGCAACCTAGTAAGAGACGATCACCTCCAATGTTAAGAAATATAAAACCCCCAACTCCTAAAACAGAAGTCAGATCAAAACAAAAAGTACACCATTAGAACCGCCTTGTCCGAAACCCCTATAAAGGAAACTTACCGCCCTTTGGCTTGAAGAACAAAGAAAATATATTGGCTTGAAAATCAAGAAAATTGACTTTGACCACGTTATTCTCCACAAACGGGATATTTTTTTCTTTCCGCTTTTTTTCTCCTCAGCTAGCTGGGCACTGGAAAATCATAGAGAGCTGTATAAGAGCTCATTTTAAAGGAAATTGCTACATCTAGTGCCTTTTGTAATTAAAAATAAAATACTTTTTAAAGTAGAATCAATTTTGTCAAATGTTACATTAAAAGACGATCACTGAAATAACAAACCATTCCATACATTGGACTTAGTTAGCTACTTGATTGTTTGAGTTTCGTCTCTTACTATTTAATAGATTACAGTAAAGAACAATCTCTCTCCCATACTAATCCGGGTTGCAGCGGTAGCTAGCAACCTAGTAAGAGATTTACAGTAAAGAACGATCGCTAATGCATAGTAACTGATATATGGTGGTTCCAGGGGTAGTTACTTGTGGTTCGTCTCTTACTATTTCAATCCGGGTTGCAGCGGTAGTGAGCAACCTAGTAATTAGATAAGGGATCGATGTGGTTCATTATAAATTATAAAAGTTTTAGAGCTTCTGATGTTCGAAGATTAGAGTTAAGAATTTTCCAATACCGGGAATCGAACCCGGGCCTTCTGGATGAAACCCAGCTATCCTATCCGCTACACCATATGGAACTATAAAACAGCATGATTTAAGACCCATATGAATATTATTATTTCATCATACCATCCGGGTTGCAGCGGTAGCTAGCAACCTAGTAAGAGACGATCACGTCCAATGTTAAGAAATATAAAAACCCATAGTTCCTAACAAAGGAGTCAGATCAAAACAAAAAGTACACCATTAGAACCGCCTTGTCCGAAACCCCTGTATAGAAAACTTTCTGTCCCTTGGCTTGAACAGCAAGGGAAATATATTGGCTTGAAAATCAAGAGAATTGACTTTAACCACGTTATTCTTCACAAACGGGATATTTTTTTCTTTTTTTCTTTTTTTTGTATTCAGAGATAGCTTGGCACTGGAACATCGTAGAGGGTTGTTCAATAGCTCATTTTAAAGGAAATTAACTGGGTTAAAAATCTATAGTAACTAAAACATATTATTTCTAAAAGAGAATAAATTTTTCCACCAAAAACTGCATTTTTGATGTCTTTTCACACTGCAGTCTTTCAAATATAATCGTATACCAGCGGTAAGATTTGAACCTACGCCTCCGAAGAGACTGGTGGCTAACACCAGTGCCTTGGACCACTCGGCCAGGCTGCCTCTTATAAATAAATATATATCTGAATTTGGTTTGCAGCAGTAGCTAGCAACCTAGTAAGAGACGATCAGTCCAATGCTAAGAAATATAAAAACCCAAAACTCCTAAAAATAGAGTCAGATCAAAACAAAAGTACATCATTAGAATTACCTTGTCTGAAACCCTACTAGATAAATAATGAATGTCATCATAGTTTTATATTAGAGCTATGACGTGAATAGAAAAACACGAAATTATATTGTTGTTTCTGAAGAGGTCGCGAAATAATACCATTGCGCCATGACATCATGAAATAAAATCATTACGCCGTGACGTCATAATTAGTATATAAGAAAAGTCAAAACTGTAAATTCTCTCATTCTGGATTAGATAATGGTTAGATCAAAGCAAGCTATACGCAAGTTGAAAAAACAGTACTACACAAACAACAGAGATAGTAACTTGAAAAGAAAAAAGCAAAGGTATTCAACCGACCAGGCATATCAAGAAGTAATAATTGAGAGAGCAAAACAAAGGTATTCAACCGACCAGGCGTATCAAGAAGTAATAATTGAGAAAGCAAAATTATAATAAAGAACAACCTCTAGCCCATATTAATTTATATTTTAGCTACTATATTTAGCAAGGAGGTAGCTAAACCGAGTTTCTTTCATAAACTTTAAATTTAAGAGATACTACTTTAAATTCAATTATAATATAAAAGCTACATGTGAGTCTTGATATTAATGTTTATTAATACATCTTTGTGCAAGTTAATTTGTGCATGTTAGTAACTGAAACTCTAAAAAATGAAATTTTGATGCCAGTAAATAGTAAATACATCAAAAGAATTGGATTTTTATGTTGATTTTAAATTTATAAGTTTCAGGAAGTTTCGTTTTACCCATCAAAAGTTATGAGCCTTAGAAAATTTGCCTTTTTTCGAAAAAATACATCCGAGCAATAATTTGAATCATTTAATTCAAGCTAGAAATATACCTTAAAATTTTAAAATTAGTTTGATTTTTGGTTTTACAGTAAAGACCGATCTGTAGCCCGTAGTAACTGAAGATCCGGGCTGCACCGTATTATAATAGAAAAGACGAACTCTCACTTATATCCGGGTTTCAGCGGTAGCTAGCAACCTAGAAAGAGACGATCACGCCCAAAGTTTAGAAATATAAAAACCCATAGCTCCTAAAAACCAAACAGTTCGTGGTAACAAACTATAAGCAAGGAGCGACCTGGCTCAATGGTAACCGAAATTATAATATCCGGGTTGCAGCGGTAGCTAGCAACCTAGTAAGAGACGATCACGTCCAATGTTAAGAAATATAAAAACCCATAGCACCTAAAAAAGGAGTTAGATCAAAACAAAAAGTACACCATTAGAACCGCCTTGTCCGAAACCCTTGTATAGTAAAATTTCTGTCCCTTGGCTTGAACAGCAAGGGAAATATATTGGCTTGAAAATCAAGAACATTCACTTTAACCACGTTATTCTCCACAATCCGGGTTGCAGCGGTAGCTAGCAACCTAGTAAGAGATGATCACGTCCAATGTTAAGAAATATAAAAACCCATAGTTCCTAAAAAAGGAGTCAGATCAAAGCAAAAAGTACACCATTAGAACCGCCTTGTCTGAAACCCCTGTATAGAAAACTTTCTGTCCCTTGGCTTGAACAGCAAGGGAAATATATTGGCTTGAAAATCAAGAAAAGTGGCAGCTATTACAACATTCTGCCTAAACAGGAATTTTTTTCTCTTTTCTTTTGTATCCAGAGATAGCTTGGCACTGGAACATCGTAGAGGGTTGTTCAATAGCTCATTTTAAAGGAAATTAATTTGGTTAAAAATCTATAGTAACTAAAATATTACATAAAGGACTGATATAGTTCATTGTAAATCGTGTTTGTCAATACGGTTTTTTTTTATATAAATGTCCATCATTATGTTAATTAAAGTAATTTTTGGGTGTTTTCACAAAAAATTTATTTGTTAACTGAAACTACAATATTTCCTGAAAAAATTTAAATAAAAATAATTTCATTCAACTGCAAACTGCAAAAATATTTATGATGTCTGAACAATAATTTTAATTTTTTAATTCAAACCAGAAAAATACCTGAAAATTTAAAATAAGTTTGTTTTTTTTTGCTTAATTAATGATGAAATAGAATGAATACGCATTATTGTCTAAACTAGTAATGAAATTAATATTAATTGTCCTGATTTCTATAAAAGTAGTTTAAAATAAAGAACGACCTCTTGCCTATGCTAAAGTTTATACGCCACTTAATTATAGTATAGGTTAGTAATTCATCAGATAGCTTGGCACTGGAACACCGCAGAGAGTTGTTCAATGTTATCCGGGTTGCAGCGGTAGCTAGCAACCTAGTAAGAGACGATCACGTCCAATGCTAAGAAATATAAAAACCCCTAACTCCTAAAAAAGGAGTCAGATCAAAACAAAAAGAACACCATTAGAACCGCCTTATCCGAAACCCCTGTATAGTAGAACTTCTGTCCCTTGACTTGAACAGCAAGGGAAATATATTGGCTTGAAAATCAAGAAAAATGGCAGCTACTACAACATTCTGCCTAAACGGGATATTTTTTTCTTTTTTTCTTTGTTTCCAGAGATAGCTTGGCACTGGAATATCGTAGATAGTTGTTCAATGGCTCATTTTAAAGGAAATTAATTGGGTTAAAAATCTATTGTTACTAAAATAAATTATTTCTAAAAGAAAATAAATTTTTCCACCAAAAACTGCATTTTTGATGTCTTTTCACACTGCAGTCTTTCAAACATAATCGTATACCAGTGGTAAGATTTGAACCCACGCCTCCAAAGAGAAAGGTGGCTAAAACCAGTGCCTTGGACCACTTGGCCAGACTGCCTCTCATAATTTGGGTTGCAGCAGTAGCTAGCAACCTAGTAAAAGACGATCAGTCCAATGCTAAGAAATATAACAAAACTCCTAAACATAGAGTCAGATCAAAACAAAAGTACATCATTAGGACTACCTTGTCTGAAACCCTACTAGATAAATAATGAATGTCGTCATAGTTTTATATTAGAGCTATGATGTGAATAGAAAAACACGAAATTATATTGTTGTTTCTGAAGACGTCATGAAATAATACCATTGCGCCATGACGTCATGGAAAAAAATCATTAGGCCATGACGTCATAATTACTACTTAAAAACGACAAAGATGTAAATGGTCTCATTCGTGAATTACATAATGGTTAGATCAAAGCAAGCAACACGCAAGTTAAAAAAACAGTACTACACAGACAACAGAGATAGTATCTTGAAAAGAAAAAAGCAAAGGTATTCAACCGACCAGGCATATCGAGAAGTAATCAAACAAAACAGCAAGATGTGTTATCACAATGATGAAGATTATAGACATGCGAAAATTGAGACAGCCAAACAAAAGATCAAGAAGCGTTATCACAATGATGACGATTATAGAGAAGCAACAATCGAGCAGGCTAGATAAAAGAGTAAGGAACGGTATGATAATGATAAAGAGCACAGACAAGCAGGAATTGAGCAGGCTAGACAAAAGATCGAGGAGCGTTATAACAATGATAAACTTTATAGAGAAGCAACAATTGAGACAGCCAAACAAAAGAGCAAGGAACGGTTTGATAATGATATAGATTACCGAAACAAACATAAGAAAAAAGTTGCTACCAGAATAATGGGTAGATACTGGGGTGACAAAAGCTATAACGAAAAAATTAAATTCTCTGCGAGGTTGTACCAAAAAACGCATAAGGACAAAGGGAAAAATTATATTCAGAAATACAAGAAGATGGCAAAAATGTAGGCTGATCTTTGTAAATTGAGAAACATTTTACGCATGTTTTATCGGGATCACGAAAAGTATTCAAAATTACAGATTAAAATTCTCTTTGAAAGAGCGGATGCTGTTGAAAAGTCGGCTAGAAATGCTTTGGCAAAGCTTCATAGTAATATCCAAAAGAAATGTTGTCAGTTTAATGAAAAGCTTCCAAGATATGGACTGGTACAGTAAGGAACGAACTTCATCCCATAGTAACTAAGTTAAGATTATAATTTAATCCGGGTTGCAGCGGTAGCTAGCAACCTAGTAAGAGACGATCACGCCCCATAGTAAATACTAAAGTAACCCTTAACTCCTGAAAAAAGAGATTCAGATCAAAACTAAAAGTATACTATTAGAACCGCCTTGTCCAAAACTTCTATATAGTAAACTTACCGTTTTTTTTACATAAAGGATCGATAACGGTTATGATAAATTATAATAAAGAACGACCTCTTGCCTATACTAAATTTATAGACCACTAAACTATAGTATAGGTTATAGTATAGGTCTGGGTTGCAGCGGTAGCTAGCAACCTAGTAAGAGACGATCACGTCCAATGTTAATTACATAAAGGATCGATACTGTAAGTAGGAATTTTATAAGTAGTATCACTGTTTAAATGATGAATTAAAACTAAAAGAAATTGACCCCGGATGGCCTTGAATTTTATAATGTGTCTTCTTTACTAAATTCCCTGCAAGCTTCATGTGTTTTACAATTGATTATCGGCTAAACAAGGCCGTGGACACTTACGACTTGGTTTCTAGCTGAAACCTAGTAAAGAACGAACCACGGCAAATAGTAACTAAAAGTTACATACATAAACACACAATTATTGCTTGTTTATAAAGATAGTATATATAACTGTCAATCTAAATTCATTCGTGTTTTTTTCTGTTTTTTGTAATCTTGGTTATGATGATATTTTCTTTTCGATATTATGAGAAATAGAAACATTCTGCTCGAAATAAAACTTGTTTTCAGTAGAGTCCAAATTATGTCAGCTGGTCTTTAGATGCTCTGGGGGCTTCAGCCCTACTCGTCTTAGTTTCGTGAGCTAAATTTCACTTGCACTTAGTTAATTGAACTAAAGAAGGCAAAATACCTATGAAAATTTTCATTGTGTCCATTAAAACTGAAAATTCAAAACTGCTAATGGGAAACATATGCCTTATAGAATCAATGTATAGCTTTATTCCATTCTAGTTTGTTCTTACAAGTTTTATTGAAACGTAATTTCTGACTTGAAATACTGCTACTACTTCTAAAAACTCGTTGGAGCACCATGCCGGCTGTAACCAATCCAGCTACGCACGCCCCTGTTCTATCCTTACTTATTCAATGCCTCTTTCTTTATATCCTAACAGAAAGTCCCAATTTTTCTTTAACCTTCCTTTATGACCTCCTCCCGCCCTGTTTTGGAACGACCTGCTTTTAGTTTGGCTCTAAATGGGCCAAATGATAATCTACAAGTGTAAAAGAAGCTTCGGGAAAGAAATTAAATTAACTTCTATATAATTTTAAATTCGTTCTGCTCCTCATTCTTGATCGAATCTTCAAATTCCCTTATTGCTGAGTCAACAAGGTTTTCTTTATTGGCACTTGGACCTGTTACGAGTAATCCTTTAGATCGTGGAGCTACAAAAGTTACTTTTGGGGGGTATGCATGAGCTTGGACCTGTTACAAGTACTTGGACCTGTACTTGGACCTGCTACGAGGAGGAGGAGGTCCTGGTACTACAAAAGGATCCTTAAGCTTCGTCAAAACTCTTTTTATTTTTCCCTGTTCTTTCTGCTTCAAAATACTTGGCTTCACTAGTCCTCCTGAAAAAATACTTGAATCTTTTACTCTTTCGGCAAGTTCCCTTATTAAATTACTATGGGGTGTGAAATTATTTGTAGGGCCTTGTTTTCGTTTATTTACACAGATTTCAAACCCCATAAAGAAGGTCAATAAACAAAATAGTAATATTACAGTAATAACAAATACACAAAACAAAACAAACATGTTTGACAAAGTCATGACGAGTTAAAGTCACGTGTCGAGTAGCAAGAACCTAACAAAAAACAAATCTAATTTTTAAATTTTGAAGTATTTTTCCATTATGAAATAAAAAATTAAAATTATTGCTCGGACACCCTAAATATTTTTGCAGTTTACATAATGAACTAAAAACTAAAATAAAAAATTGAATTTATTTTCTACCAAAATATAGCACAAACGACACGCACTTTAGAAGTTAAGCCAAAAAAAGTTTGGTTCCAGGAAACAATTATAACTTTGAACTAATAGAGATGTAACACTTTCGTTGATTAGTTGAACAAAAAACAAAACTAATTATGAAATTTGCAGGTATTTTTCTGGTTTGAATTACAAAATTAATATTATTTCCCAGACATTATAAATATTTTTGCAGTTTACATAATAACCCTAGAAATTCTGAACCGAAAACTAAAATGAAATAAATATTTTAATTTCTTTTTTACGAAAACATAGCACAAAAGATGCACACTTTCGAAGTTGATTATCCGGGTTGCAGCGGTAGCTAGCAACCTAGTAAGAGACGATCACGTCCAATGTTAAGAAATATAAAAACCCATAGTTCCTAACAAAGGAGTCAGATCAAAACAAAAAGTACACCATTAGAACCGCCTTGTCCGAAACCCCTGTATAGGAAACTTTCTGTCCCTTGGCTTGAACAGCAAGGGAAATATATTGGCTTGAAAATCAAGAAAATTGACTTTAACCACGTTATTCTCCCCAAACGGGATATTTTTTTCTCTTTTCTTTTTTTCTTTTCCACAGATAGCTTGGCACTGGAACATCGTAGAGGGTTGTTCAATAGCTCATTTTAAAGAAAATTAATTGGGTTAAAAATCTATAGTAACTAAAATAAATTATTTCTAAAAGAGAATAAATTTTTCCACCAAAAACTGAATTTTTGATGTCTTTTCACGCTGCAGTCTTTCAAACATAATCGTATACCAGCGGTAAGATTTGAACCCACGCCTCCGAAGAGACTGGTAGCTAACACCAGTGTCTTGTACCACTCGGCCAGGCTGCCTCTTATAATTTGGGTTGCAGCAGTAGCTAGCAACCTAGTAAGAGACGATCAGTCCCATGCTAAGAAATATAAAAACCCAAAACTCCTAAAAATAGAGTAAGATCAAAACAAAAGTACATCATTAGAACTACCTTGTCTGAAACCCTACTAGATAAATAATGAATGTCGTCATAGCTTTATATTAGAGCTATGACGTGAATAGAAAAACACGAAATTATATTGTTGTTTCTGATGACGTCATGAAATAATATCATTGCGCCATGACGTCAATAAAATCATTACGCCGTGACGTCATAATTACTACTTAAGAACGACAAAGATGTAAATTCTCTCCTTCTTGATTAGAATAATGGTTAGATCGAAGCAAGCTATACGCAATTTGAAAAAAACAGTACTACACAAACAACAGAGATAGTATCTTGAAAAGAGAAAAGCAAAGGTATTCAACCAACCAGGCGTATCGAGAAGTATATACAGTAAAGAACGATCGCTCATGCATAGTAACTTATATAAGGTGGTTCCAGGGGTACTTGTGGTTCGTCTCTTAATATTTCAAAAAAGATATAGTTTGTAATGATATATCATAATGATATATCATGTCTGTTTGTAATGATATAGCATAAAACGAATTTCAAGTTTTACATTACAGGACGAACTATTGTTATCCAGGTTGCAGCGGTAGCTAGCAACCTAGTAAGAGACGATCACGTCCAATGTTAAGAAATATAAAAACCCCTAACTCCTAAAAAGGAGTCAGATACAAAAACAAAAAGTACACCATTAGAACCGCCTTGTCTGAAACCCCTGTATAGTAAAATTTCTGTCCCTTGACTTGAACAGCAAGGGAAATATATTGGCTTGAAAATCAAGAAAAGTGGCAGCTACTACAACATTCTGCCTAAATTATCGTAAGGAACGACATCTAACCCATGTTAATTGATCCGGGCTGCTGTTACATTAAAGGACGATCATTGAAATAACAAACCATATCATACATTGGACTTAGTAAACTACTTGATTGTTTGAGGTTCGTCTCTTACTATTTCAAAAAAGAAAAAGCCGTAGGCTTTTTCCTGTTTCTAATCAGGTTTGATAATAATATATAATTAAATAAATCAGGGTTGCAGCGGTAGCTAGCAATCTAATAAGAGACGATCACGTCCAATGTTAACAAATATAAAAACCCCTAACTCCTAAAAAAAGAGTCAGGTCAAAACAAAAAGAACACCATTAGAACCGCCTTGTCCGAAACCCCTGTATAGGAAACTTTCTGTCCCTTGGCTTGAACAGCAAGGGAAATATATTGGCTTGAAAATCAAGAAAAGTGGCAGCTACTACAACATTCTGCCTAAACGGGATATATTTTTTTTCTTTTTTCTTCTTTTCCACATATAGCTTGGATCTGGAACATCGTAGAAAGTTGTTCAATGGCTCATTTTAATGGAAACTAATTGGGTTAAAAATCTTTTGTAACTAAAATAATTATATTTAAGGTCAATATATTAAAATTTTCCACTAAACGACGGTCATTGGAATCCGGGTTGCAGCGGTAGCTAGCAACCTAGTAAGAGACGATCACCTCCAATATAAAGAAATATAAAAAAACCCAACTCCTAAAAAAAGAGTCAGATCAAAACAAAAAGTACACCATTAGAACCGCCTTGTCCGAAACCTCTATACAGGAAACTTACCGCCCTTTGGCTTGAATAATTAAATTAAAAGACGATCATTAGAAGAACAAACCATTACATACATTGTACT
>JAQQPU010017588.1:0-13929 GCA_029168905.1 Artemia sp. Kazakhstan ARC1039
ACTTTCAAATACGTTGAACAAAATGGTTATCTAAAAATTTTGATTGGAGGTGTTTGGGGAAAAGGTGGGCGTGAGAGGAGGGTTAGTAGCCCTCCAATTACTTTTGACCATTAAAAAGGGCACTAGCCATTTCAATTTCCAATTTAATGAGCCTCTTTTGAAGTTTCTATGACAACGCTTTCTATGAAAATCTTATATGCCCCCAGGGCTTAACTTATACCCCTTGCCCCGAGGGCTATGGAGGGAGGGTTGTCATCCTCAAAGACGTAATTTGCAGAACTTTCAACTACGTTGAAAAAATGGCTATCTCAAAATTTCGTTTGGATGTTATTGGGTAAATGGTGGGCGTGAGAGGGCGGTTAGTTGCCCTCCAATCAGTTTCGACTAGCCTATTAAAAGGGGCACTAGTCCTTTCAATTTGCAATAGAATGAGCCTTTTTTGAAGTTTTTACGACAATATTTTCTATAAAAAAAAACCTTATATGCCCTCAGGGCATAACTTTCAACCTTAGCCCTGAGGCTCTTGGGAGAGTCACATCCTCAAAGATCTAATTTCCAGAACTTTTATCTACGTTGAACAAAATGGCTACCTCAAAATTTTGATTCTATGTGTTTGGCGAAAAGGTGAGCTAGTTATTTATGTTTGTGAAAGCTATTTTATTTTGTTTGAGAATGTCTCTTTGATTTCTAGGGATCGGGGTTTAAAGGCAAAGTTTCGTGAAACGCTTGAAATAAAGAAAATCTTATCCAAGAATATTGCTTTGAATCGGGATACAGGTGAATATGGGCTGAACTCTATCTATGATAATTTATTAAAATCTGACAGAGTAAAGTTCAATTCACCCAATGTAGTTGACTTTTGTCCAAATGTTATATCATTGAACGCTAATGAACCGAATCCAAGAAGGTCAAAGAGGCTAGCTTCCGCCTTTGCTTTGAAAAGAATTAGAGATTTAAACAATATGTAGTTTAATTTGATTTAGTATATAAACTTTTGTTTTAAATTGTTTTAGTTTAGTTTTAATACTGATGACGGTCACTGCATATGTGAACGAAATATCTGGTATTTTCTGTGAAATTTATTATACACTGTCTATTAAAAGGATTTTATCCCTATTTTGAACTTTTATTTTGTTGCCTTCCAATCACTTTCGACTATTAAAAAGGTCACTAGCCCTTTCAATTTCCATTCGAAATGAGCCCTTTTTGAAGTCTACGAAAACGGTTTCTATAAAAACCTTATATGCCCCCAGGGCATAACTTACAACCCTTGCCTAGAGGGGTTTGGGGGGTTTATCATCCTCAAAATTATAATTTCCAGAACTTCAACTACGTTGAACAAAATGGCTATCTTAAAATTGTAATTGAATGTGTTTGGGGAAATGCTGGGTGTGAGAGGGGGGTTAGTTGCTCTCCATTCACTTTCGACTATTAAAAAGGGCACTAGCCCTTTCAATTTCCAATCAAATGAGCCCTTTTTGAAGTTTTTAAGCCAACACTCTCTATAAAAATCTTATATGCCCCCAGGGTGTAACTTAAAAACTTTCCCCTGGGGGCTCTGAGGCTGTCATCCTAAAAATCCTAATTTTCAGAACTTTTAACTACGTTGAACAAAATGAATATCTCCAAGTTTTGATTAAATGTGTTTAGGGAAATGGGGGGCATTAGAGGGGGCTTAGTTGCCTCCAATTACTTGCAACTATTAAAAAGGGCACTAACCCTTTCAATTTTCAATCACATGAGCCCTTTTTGAATTTTTACGACAATGCTTTCTATAAAAACCTCATATGCCTCCCCCCCCAGGGCATAACTTACAACCCTTGCCCTGAGGGTCGTGGGGGGTTGTCATCCTCAAAAAGATTATTTCCAGAATGTTGATTTGATCTGATTTCCAGAACTTTCAACTACGTTGAAAAAAATGGCTATCTCAAAATTTTGATTGTATGTGTTAGTTGCCCTCCAATTACTTTCGACTATTAAAAAGGCCACTAGCCATTTCGATTTCCAATGGAATGAGCCCTTTTTGTAGTTTCTACGACAACGCTTTCTGTAAAGACCTTTTATGCTCCCAGGGCATAACTTACAACCCTTGCCCTGAGGGCTGTGGCGTGGGGGGGGTGTTGTCATCCTTAAAGACTTAATTTCCAAAACTTTCAACTACGGTGTACAACATGGCTATCTAAAAAATTTGATTGTATGTTTTTTGGGAAAAGGTGGGCGTGAGAGTGGGGTTAATTGCCCTCCAATCACTTTCGACTATTAAAAAGGGCACTAACCCTTTTAATTTCCAATCGAATGCGCCTTTTTTTAAGTTTCTATGCCAAAGATTTCAATAAAAACCTTATATGCCCCCAGGGTATAACTTATAAGCCTAGCCCCGAGGGCTCTGAGGGGGTTATCATCCTTAAAGACCTAATTTCCCGAATTTTCAACTATATTGAACAAAATGGCTACCTCAAAACTTTAATTGAATGTGTTTGGGGAATTGGCGGGCGTGAGAGGGGGGTTAGTTGCTCTCCATTCACTTTCGACTATTAAATAGGGCACTAGCCATTTCAATTCCCAATGGAATGACATCCCTTTTGAAGTTTGTATGACAACGCTTTCCATGAAAACCTTATATGCCCCACGGGACATAACTTATAACCCTGGCCCTGAGGGTTATAGGGGGGGGGGGTCATAATCCTCAAAGACATAATTTTCAGAACTTTAAACTACGTTGAACAATATGGCTATCTCAAAATTTTGATTGGGTGTGTTTGGGGAAAAGGTGGGCGCAAGAGGGGGGTTAGTTGCCTTCCAATCACTTTGACTATTAAAAAGGGCACTAGCCCTTTGAATTTCCAATCGAATGAGCCTTTTTTGAACTTTCTACTATAACGCTTTCTATAAACATCATATATGCCCCCAGGGTATAACTTATAACCCTTGCCCTGAGGGCTTTGAGGGGGTTGTCATCCTAAAAGACCTAAGTTCCAGAACTTTTAACTACGTTGAAATGAATATCTCAAAATTTTAATATGATGTGTTTGGGGAAATGGTGGGTGTGAGAGGGGGGTTAGTTGCCCTCCAATTAGTTTCAACTATTAAAAAGGGCACTAGCCCTTTCAATTTTCAATCGAATGAGCCCTTTTTAATGTTTTACGACAACGCTTTCTATAAAAACCTCATTTGCCCCCAGTGTCTAACTTTTAACCCTTGCCCTGACCTTGGCTATGGAGGGTTATCATCCTCAAAGACAATTTTTCCAGAACTTTCAACTACGTTGAACAAAATGGCTATCTCAAAATTTTTGATTGTTTGTGTTTGGGAAAATGGTGGGCGTAAGAGGGGGGTTAGTTGCACTCCAATCACTTTCGACTATTAAAAAGGCCAATAGCCATTTCAATTTCCAATCGAATAAACCTGTTTTGAAGTTTCTACGACAACGCTTTCTATGAAAATCTTATATGCCCCCAGGGAATAACATAACCCTTGTCCTGAGGGTTGGGGGGGGGGGGTGGTTGTCATCCTCAAAGACGTAAGACGTAACTTTCAGAACTTTCAACTACGTTGAAAAAAATGGCTATCTCAAAATTTGGATTGGATGTGTTTAGGGAAATGGTAGGCGTGAGAGGGAGGTTAGTTGCCCTCCAATCAGTTTTGACTAGCCTATTAAAAAGGGCACTAGCCCTTTCAATTTCCAATTGAATGAGCCTTTTTTGAAGTTTCTACGACAGCATTTTCTGTAAAAAAAACCCTTATATGCCCCCAGGGCATAACTTACAACCAGAACTTTTATCTACGTTGGGGAAATTACAACAATTTCCAGAACTTTTTATCTTCGTTGAACAAAATGGCTATCTCAAAATTTTGATTGGATGTGTTTGGGGAAATGGTGAGCTTGAGAGGGGGGCTAGTTGCCCTCCAATCACTTTCGACTATTAAAAAGGGCACTAGCCCTTTCAGTTTCCAATCGAATGAGCCCTTTTTGAAGTCTACGAAAACGGTTTCGATAAAAACCTTATATGCCCCCAGGGCATAACTAACACCCCTTGCCCAGAGGGGTTTGGGGGGTTTTTCAGCCTCAAAATCATAATTTTCAAAACTTTGAACAACGTTGAACAAAATGGCTATCTCAAAATTTTAATTGAATGTGTTTGGGGAAATGGTGGGCGTGAGAGGGGGTTTAGTTGCCCTCCAATTACTTTCAACTATTAAATTGGCACTAGCCCTTTCAGTTTTCAATCAAATAAGCCCTTTTTGAATTTTTACGACAACGCTTTCTATGAAAACTTCATATGCCCCCCAGGGCATAACTTACAACCTTTGCCCTGAGGGCTGTGGGTGGTTGTCATCCTCAAAGACATAATTTACAGAACTTTCAATTACGTTGAAAGAAATGGATAGCTCAGAATTTTGATTATATGTTTGGGAAAATGGTGGGTGTAAGAGGGGGTTTAGTTGCCCTCCAATTACTTTCAACTATTAAATTGGCACTAGCCCTTTCAGTTTTCAATCAAATGAGCCCTTTTTGAATTTTTACAACAACGCTTTCTATTAAAACTTCATGTGCCCCCCAGGGCATAAGTTACAACCCTTGCCCCGAGGGCTGTGGGGGGTTGTCATCCCCAAAGACATAATTTCCAGAACTTTCAACTACGTTGAAAGAAATGGCTAGCTCAAAATTTTGATTGTATGTGTTTGGGAAAATGGTGTGCGTAAGAGGGGGGTTAGTTGCCCTCCAATTACTTTCAACTATTAAATTGACACTAGCCCTTTCAGTTTTCAATCAAATGAGCCCTTTTTGAATTTTTACAACAACGCTTTCTATAAAAACTTCATATGCCCCCCAGGGCATAACTTACAACCTTTGCCCTGAGGGCTGTTGGGGGGGGGGGGGTTGTCATCCTTAAAGACCTAATTTCCAAAACTTTCAACTACGTTGAACATAATGGTTATCTTAAAATTTTTATTGTATTTCTTTTGGGAAAAGGTTGGCGTGAGAGGGGGGTTAGTTGCCCTGCAATCACTTTTGACTATTAAAAAGGGCACTAGTCCTTTTAATTTCCAATCGAATGCCCCTTTTTCAGTTTCTATGACAAAGCTTGCAATAAAAACCTAATATGTCCCCAGGGTATAACTTATAACCCTTGCCCTGAGGGCTCTGAGGGGGTTATCATCCTCAGAAATTCACCAGCCAAAGGGAATAATTCATAGATCTAAAGACCGATATGTTCGTTTTTTGGGCATTCTTGTTGATGAAAACCTGTGTTTCAATCGTCAAATTTATTTTATTAAAATGAAGATATGCAGGAGTCTCGGTATTTTAAGGAAACTTAGACATCCTTTTCCTGGATCAATTTTGAAAATCCTTTTTCACTGCTTGATCCAAGTTTACGTTTCTTACTGTTCAATTGTGTGGATGTCAACTTTTCCTTTACTGTTAAAACCACAAACTAAAGGTTTACAATAAGGCTAGAAACCTCATTCAGGAAACTAATCGTTCATTAGCTATACCATTACTTGATCTTGAGTCACTATTCATTCTTTCATGTGCATGTTTTACTTTTGCTCAGCTTCATGGTGACCTCCCCTGGCCCCTAAGTGTTCCGCTATCTTTTACCTCTGATCAAAATAATTATAATCTTCGTAATATGACAAATCAATTTCAAGTTCCATTTACTCCTTGCATAAGGTCAGATTTTAATCCTCTAATGGCGTGTCATATTGTTTGGAATAAGTTGCCTGAATCAGCTCGAGGGTGCCACTCATTCGGTTTGTTTAAAAAAATTGTTAAAAATTCTTTGGCTTCGTAGAAGTTTTTTTTTAATTGATTTAGTTTATTTATTCTATTTTTTCTATAGTTTTCATTTTATTATATTTTATTTTCTTCTCCTTCGTATGTGAATAAGTGATTATTTTAAATTTTCTTTTGTTTTTCATCTCTGAGTAAGCAACTCATTTTTTTCCCCTTTGTACAGGCCAATGAGCCTTTGGGGGAATAATAATATGTAATATTGTATGTGTATCTAATGAAGAATAAATCTTATCAAAGAACTAATTTCCAGAACTTTCAACTACGTTGAACAAAATGGCTATCTCAAAATTTTGATTGGATGTGTTTGGATAAATGGCGGGTGTGGAAGGGGTGTTAGTTGCCTTCCAATCACTTTCGACCCTTTAAAAGGGCACTAACCACTCCAATTTCCAATCGAATGAGCCCTTTTCGAAGTTTTTACGACAACTTTTTCGATACGATGTGCCCTGGTCTAAAACCAAAAAAAAGAAAAAAATAATAAGTTGTGCCAACATCGTTCTTTACTTAGGCAGCGAGATTGCGCGGCCTTTGATTTCTCATCGTTTTAAATAATGCTGGAAAATTTGGCTCCCCCTCCATGGAAAATTCCTTTCCCTATGAAAATTCCCTTCTCTATGAAAAATTCCCTTTCCCCATGAAAAATTCCTCCACGGAAAGATCCTCCCACGTAAAACCCCCCAACCCCAGCCACGGCCAGAAAAATCCCCCCTGAAAGTTCTGTATACTCCCCAGTAACATATACTATATGTAAACAATGGGCAAAGTTCATAACTTGCAGCCCTTTCTTGGGGGGGGGGGTGGGGGGGGGGGGGTAAGTCATCCTCAAAGACATGATTATTAGATTTTTCGACTATGCTGGACAAAATAGGGGAAAAAATGAGCGTGGGGGGGCGAACTGCTCTGCAATATTTTTGGGCACTTAAAGAGGCCCTAGAACTTTTGATTTCAGATAAAATGAGCCGTCTCCTGATCTTCTACGATCACTGGTTCGGTATGATCCCCCTGAAAAAAACAAACAAAAAAAAACAGCAAATAGATAGATACAGATATATTTCTCACAAAAACCCTCACAAAATAATATCCTCACAAAATAATACTACGATAGAAAACCCTCCCTATGTCTCATCCCCACACTCACAAAATTTCCCAAATTTCTAATATCCACTTTGCAACTACTTCCTATTTGATTTTCTAAATACCTTCTATCCATGACATCCCTCCCAAAAAATTCCCTTCTAAGTACCTTCAGTTCTTCACAATAACGCATAAAATGTTCTAAATCTTAAGATTCCCCGCACATCGGACAAGAGAAGGGACCACTCCGTACCTTAACCCTCCATAAATACTTTCTTCTCCCCTCAAGTGGCATAAAATTCCCCCTTGCTGATAAGACCCATTTTAAAGTATCATTTTGGAGTCCAAATGTTAGATAGATTGCTTCTCCCCAGGCTTTTTTAATTTTTCTATATATTACAAGGGATTGTGACTTAACCTTGTCTTCTTGCCAAACCTGGATCTCTTGATCTTGAAGCACTTTTTCCACAGCTTTCCTGTTTCCACCGCTGGTCCAGTGCTGCCATTCCACCAGCGTGATAGCCCACATTTGTCTAGTATACTCTTAATTTGCGCAGGCCAAGAATCTTTTCTTTTGTCCAATAACATTTCATTGAAAGCATTTTTTGTTAACCGATAACCTGGCATAGCAATAATTTTTTCCCAATTTTCCTACAATGCGTACTAACCGTTTATTTCTTTAGCTCAAAAGGCCCAGGTCACCCTTTATAACAATGCTATTAAACTTTTTATCTAACCCTTAGTTAATTAATTAATTAATCTTAATCAATTAATCTTTTAAAATAATGTAGTAATCCTCTTCATTTCCATCCCCTTGGGTGTCCCCATATCTCTGCCCCATATTGTATAAGAGGTTCTAATCTACTTGCAAAAATGCGCTTTTGTAGCTTGATATCCTTTGCTCCTTTATCCTTTTTACAACTCTTTAAAAATATGCCAGTTAAATTTTTGCCTTTACTCCACATTAGAGCTATGTTTCTTGTCCACTTACCATTTGAAACAAGTCTACAGCCTAGGTAACCATACTCTTTCACTACTTTTATAACTCCCCTCCCGTGACTAAAATTTTCTTCAGATGTCTTCGCTTCCCTAGCAAAAACCATTACTGCTGACCGTGATCAGCAATATCAGCAAATAAACACGCATCCGTGATCTTTCTTCTGGCAAAAAATGCAGAATTCCACATTTTTGTACATAGGAGCTAGAAAAACTCTACAGTAGTGTTCTCTAGTATGCTGAATCTGATGGAGTGATTTCCATTAATATCATTTGATGTTTTGGGGATCTCTCCCCCCTTTTAAAAAAATGGGCAAATTTTCTCAGGCTCGTAACTTTTGATGGGTAACATTAAGTTTGATGAATTTTACATATTTTTAATAAGCATCAAAATTCGATTCTTTTGGTATATCTGTTACGGTGAATGTCCGAAATCTAGATAATGTCGACATTCACCAGTGAATGTTCGAAATTACTTTTCTCTGCTTCGATTCAATAAGCTTTACTACTACTACTACTAATAACTCGCCGCAGCACCAAGCCGCCTGAGGCCAACACAGCTGCGCACGCGTTTCCTCCACCCCAATCTATTCAAAGCCTCCCTTTTTACACCCGCCCACGAAGTTCCCATTTCCTTTAAATCTTTCTTTATGACGTCCTCCCACCCCAGACGGGGACGACCTGCTTTCCGTTTAGCCCTAGACGGTTGGCCAAAAAGAACAATCTTCGGCAATCTGTCATCCTTCATCCGCACAACGTGCCCTAGCCACCTCAACGTCGTAACATTCCACGTTCCAATTTTCATGTTCTTTAAATCATTGAAATTATTTTCGCCTCAGGAAAAGCAATGATCCCGGAGACCAGTGCAGGACGGGGATCACATATTTTCTCAAGTCTACACCGAAGTGCTTAAGCCGGATTAGAACCGGACAGCAAGAAGTCCCTGGGACCTCCATGAATGGGGGCTTTGTGCAATCCTGGGCCCATCTTGGTCACAACATGGTTTTCAACAGTTGGCGATGCTCTTCTATCAACGAGAGTCGAAATCCTGCACAGACAATCTCAAGCCTATTACCTCCGACTCATTATATATTCATGCCTACAAATATTATGCTACTACGGGGAGGCAGCCCATAATAGATAAATTAGCTAGGAAGAGGTTTTTCAGCCCGAAGACGCCCGTCAAAACATACCAAGCCCAGATTGCGAGTCAGCTTTTTCAGTCTTATGCAACCTATGATGGTAAAAGTTAAAGATAGGTTAGATTATGTTAGTTTAAATTTGGTTAGGTTAAGTTAGATTAGGTTAGATTAAATTTGGTTCTAAATATTAGAAATGGGTTAAAAACCTAACTTAAGCTAGCTTAAACCAATCTAACCTCGTCTAACCAAACCTAATCTAACCTAGCCTCCCATCATCAAACCGCGCATTAAATTGAATAAATTGACTGGCAACGGTGACTAAATCCAAGGATAAAAAAAAAGGCATTTCGGAAATTCACCGGTGAATGTCGACATTAACCAATTTGCAGACATTCACCGTAACATATCTATTGTTATCAAGACTCTGTTTCTTAGAGTCTCGGTTACTACTGAGCCACATCGCTCCTTGCTTACAGTTCCTTAGCATGAATTGATTGATTGTTTTCAAACCATGCCTGAAATCCCCCCCCCCCGTGTAATTTTTTTCCTGGAAATCCCCCAAATAGTGGAAAATCATAACAAAGTATCACCGAAGATAATAACAAATTTACTTATAGTATAATATACAATTTCTTTACTATAACTGAGTTCTGGAACACACCCTTAAGTTTACACCCCACTCCCTTCCAAACCAAGTATGCTCTATATGATTAGCTCAGTCTATTTCTCTTACCATTTTTGATTTTCATGATGTATATAAATGTGATTTCGTTTCTCTAAAATTTGTTACATTTACTTTATTCACTCAACGAAGGAAATTGGGGAATCACAGTAGGTGCTGTAAACGGAACACATTTTCTCAAAATGGGATAAAAATAGAGTCTGCTCCTAATGAAAATCAGGTCAGTGAGAAAAAATAAAAAAGACTCCTGTGTCTGTAAAAGCCCTATTGTTGGGTGACACTGACAGTGCTCCATAGAGAAAGTATCGATCTCCTGAAAAAGTCGAAGAGCCGAAGGGTAGCATATGTATAATACCCCTACAGCTTCTGCTGCTACTATTAATGCTACTCTTAAAGCTAAGGGTGTTAAGGAGATATTTTAAGATATTTTTTTTTTGGGGGGGGGGTATGTTAAATTAAATTGCAACACGCTGTATGAAGGCTATGCCTACATACCTTAAGAGCTGTTTTTTTTATAATGTTAGCTTTTTTTGTAACAGTTAAGAATAGTGTCTCTCCAGAAAGAGACATGCTAGAATAAAAAGAGAGACATTTTTAGATTGCTCATTTTATGCTAATTTTTATGTTGTTTTTTCCCTTTTTCGACAATTTATCCGTGTGTATGTGTGTTTGGTGTCCACCGCCCACCAAAATTTATGTTGAAGACTTTCTGAGCTTTTTGATTCAAAATCTAAGGCTAATATTGCAGTATAGTTCGAGCTCAAAACACATTTGGTATACATGTCGCAAATGCTGGACATGTTAAACTACGCTAAATATCAGAGTTTTCCAAGCAGGGACATTGATTGGGGGGATGTCTCTTATTGCATCTTCACTTTAAAAATTGAAAAAATCCATACCCTCCTTCAAGGCTGTATCCAGGGGGGGGGGAGGTACAGGGTTTTAACCGGGTCAAATGGCCATATGAGCAGTCTATCAAGAAAAGCTTAGGGAATTCGATTGAAAATTTTTAGATCATGCAGAGGGTTATGTTGAGCTAATATTAGAATACTATGTGCATATTACTACTAATACTAGTAGTAGTACTACTATCGTCAATAGGTAAGTTGATGAGATCTGTTTTCATCACAGTTAGGGAACTCAGCTTTTGATGTTTGTTTTTGGCTATATCTTGAAAACCTTATTTTTACAAATAAATGCTCCTTTGATGGCATCAAAGATTCGAAAACCTTTTCGTTTTTCTTTAAAAAAAAAAAAAAAAAAAAATCCTGCAGAATCAATGTTGTTTAAATCGTATTTTTAGTTTTCAGCCAACTTTCATATTGAAAGAGATATCACAGAGAAACAGGGAGTTTACTTGTGAAAAATGTTGTGGCTCAAAATTTCGTTTAACTCCTTCATAATCTTGACAAAACACCCAATCTGGAGCTATATTTCTTTCCACAGACTTTATTCCTTGTCTGTTCAAATTTGTTACTCTGCATTAGTTCACCAAAAGAATTAGTTAACCTGACTTTAAACAGCCAGGGTGATTTTCTCTCCAGAAATAAAACATAGTGTTGTTCTAGAAATAGACAAATAATGATTGTTCTGGAAATAGATAACAGAAATAAGCCAATGGAATTAAAGTAAACTTTTGACTCGAAAATATAAGCCAGTAATCTTATTTTCACTTTGTTTTTATTAGCCTGAAATAACATGCGTTACAAGTAAAATGTAAAATAAGATTATATAATATAAAAATGATGAACTTTGGGAAGGGTTTGTGTCTTCTCAACGCCACTGTTCAGCCAACACGTGTTGTATATCTCTGGGCCCCACGTGTGCCACATAGTCACGCGTTGCAAATTTTCGCAACGCTTGGAACAGTTCCGCAAGACTTGGCACACTTCCATCACGATTGGCACGTGCTACCTGTTGTATGTGATTTCTAAAAGTCCGTGACCCCTAGCAATAAACACTTGTACGCGGGGGTGGGGGGATGTTGGACTCGCCCTTCTTCTCTCTAAAAATGTCCAGAGTTTCATGATTTCCCCCATTCATTTATTTAATTCCTCCTTTCTGTTTTCTTCACAAACCTGCCCCTCCCCCTCCCCCAAAAAAGAAAAAATTTTTGCCTATCTATCAGCTAATAAGTGTAGGAAAAAAAAACTTACCGCCGTACAACGCAAAACAACGTATAAACCAAACAGCATATGAATAGAATCTAGTTTATAATTTCCTTTACACTTATCATATTGATAACTATGGCATTGTTTATTTTACCATTAGGTAATTTTTAAATATTCTAAGAGAAAAAAAACAAGAACATAACGTAAGCAGTAATCAGAACAAAATTTGTTTGGCTATTTGGCTAAATTTTATTGGCTATGAACTATATTTGTTTGGCTAAGTTTGTTTTAGGTCATTTCAGCAAATAATAATAATAGTAAAAAAAAAGTTTATAGTTCTTAGCCAATTAGATTGGAAGTTTTCACGTAGAAAATACGTATGGTAACGTATATTGATACACCTTGCTGAATATTCATACCGTTTACTTGAATCTATTACGAGGGTTGTGTTGCCATGTTGCCTCTGAATAATTCCCACGTACCTCCGACCATCTCTAACACGGGGGTTGCCTCCTCCTCAATACCTCGCTCTTTACGCTAAAGTTTTTTTTTATGACTTTTAAAAAAGCTTATTATTCTAATTAAATGTCCCTTTTGTTTTAGGATTTATTCTTAAATAATCTGAATAAAAGGTCAAATTTTAGCGTAAAGAGCGAGGTATTGAGGATGGGGCAACCCCCCTTATATACGTAATAATCTCTGTTCGTTTTGTTTTAGTGTTGCTCCTTACTTTGAGTTGAAAACTTGTTTTTTTTGTATTTAATGAATGTGTAAATTCATACCAAGCTCTAATAGGTTGCAGTTATGATTAACCTAACTTCATGTCTTGGGTGTGTTCTGGGTAATACGTAAGTCCCATCGTATTTTTTTTCGTAATTTAAGTGTCATGAAGGTTCACTACCCGCATTGAAATATTTAAACGGGGCCTTTAACGCAGGCTTCAGACGGCTGCATTTTTTTTACGCTAACGCCTTTTTTTGCAGCAAGGAAGGAGAAATGTTCATATAAAATCGACTAATTCTATTCGTCGAATCAAAAGGACAAAATTAAAAGCACGGAATTGCGTACAAAGCTATTTGATTATTTTAATGATTTTTTTTTATTTATTTCTTTTTAACTGCTGAGTAGAAATATTTCAATACTGCTGTAGCACCATCATGACCCATGAACTTGAAACATAAAATGGAATAGACCCAAAGGAAACGCTAAAAGGACTTTTCTTTTCACAAAAACGAGGTCGTGTAAACAAGATGCATATGCAGAAACTTTCGGGTAAGGATATAAGCTACTTGTGACATTAAACGTAATACACCTGACAAAAACGCTAAAAAGGGCCATTTTTTACGCAGAAACAAGGCATAACCGTAGCACCATCATGACCCATGAACTTGTAACATAAAATGGAATAGACGAGACAGAAACGCTAAAAAGGACTTTTTTGCGCAAAAACAAGGCCGTGTAAACAAGGAATATATGCAGAAACTTTCGGGGAGGGATATGAGCTACTTGTAACATAAAACGGAATAGACCCGACAAAAACTTTTTTTGCGCAAAAACAAGGCCATGTAAACATGGCACATGTGCAGGGACTTTAGGGGAAGGGTATGAGCTGCTTGTAACATTAAACGGAATACACCTGACAAAAACGCTAAAAAGTACTTTTTTGTGCGAAAACAATGCCGTGTAAACAATGCACGTATGCCGGAACTTTCGGGGAAGAAACTTTTTCAATATTTGAAGATAATGAAACAAAAAAACATTGGGTGATTTGAATATGAAGTGCCAATAAATTAAGGGAAAATGAAGTGCAATAAATAAAAGGGAAAATTAAGATTTTCTTGCGGAGGATGGGGCCTAAGGTCACCCTTGTGCAGGTGACCTTGGTTTACATGTAATGTAAACCTAGAGTGAGCATTGTGTTATATTAAATCTATTCTACCCTTGAAGACGCCTTGTTTGGATACAGGCGAAATATCCGCGTTGTTTTACATTTTTCGTCTTTTCTTTCCACTGGCCGCAGTCTTTTGTGTTGTTTTTTTTTTTCATTGAGATTCTTCTCTCTGTTGGTTTTTTGTCTTGGTTGGCCAGTTCGGCTTAAGATCTTTCACTATTCTACCCTACCCC